>JARKIC010002940.1:0-41252 GCA_029378375.1 Mycena olivaceomarginata
CAAGATAAATCCCCTAAGAGGCCTTTTACGTAATTTGGGCGGACCTCCCTTAGGTGCAACCCCCGCGGTAAACAGCAGACTTCAACAAGCGAGGTACGAGCTCACATTTTGTTGAAGCGTCTGCCTAGGGGAGACTAGCAACAGCCGGCGTCAAATTCTACTCAAGCGTGCGTCCGGGAAAACTGGCCACGAAAATTGTCTGCGATTTGCTGCTGAATTCTGCCTGGGTGTAAGATTTATCTCCAAGTTCCGGCGATCAAGTCTCTGAATCGATCCTATTGGTGACCTCCGCATCCCTGCTCTACCGGACTCTTCCACAAATCCTCAATTACATGCTGTGACGGTCGTCTGGGCGCTTGTCACCCTCGTTGCATACGGAGATGTGCACAGAAGATATGGTAGCAGCGGCTGCTATAGGTAGAGGAAGAACTTGGATAGACCAATAATGGCAAGGACCATGCACCGCCCTGCCGCCGAGCCTGTGCCCTGGCGCGCCGCCCAGCGCAGGCAGTGCTTGCTCGAGCTCGAGGACGAGTAGCGGATAGAGGACACCGTAGTGCTCAAGCTCACCGATGTACGTCTTGCCACCCATTATTCGTCTTCTTTCTTGTGTACTGATGCACTTCGCCTCGCAGGAACAGCACCTCTCGCTCTTCTTCTCATTCCGGAGCGTCAAGTTCGAGTGGAGCGGCCTCGACGGATGCGCTCCGTCCGCCGGCGCTACAATGTGCGTCAACGTCTTTGGCATTTCTATGCCGCTTTGCCATTTATTTTTGCACCCCATTTCGTCTCATCGACCCGAGCTGACGCACGCCTTCCTCCGCAGTCCTCCTGCCCCGCCTCGCCTGATCTTCACCCGCACCCAACACAGCTCCACACCGGCGCGTGGGACCCAATCCGCCCGCCCGCGCTCCCGCTCCCGCAACATGCCAATGTGCACCACTCCTACTCCCACCCCCCGCCCCCGCCGGTGGCGCCGGAGCGTTCGCCGTCCTCACTAACGCGCACCTCGCGTCCTTCGGGAAGGACGACACAATCTCAGTGCGCCGGCCGCCACACTACCCCTTCGTACGCCCCCACCCACTCCGTGACGTTCCCGGTATCACCGCACCGGTACGCGTCCTCACCCACACCCACTCCGACCCCGACGTACACGAGCACCCTCACCCCGCCCACACCGCCCGGGATGCCGCCCATGGTGCGGAGCGTGTTGTCCCCGTCTGCCCCTGTGCGTACGTTGCCGGCGCCTGGAGGAACCGCGAGACCCAAGTCTGGTGCGAGGGGGAAGAGCCGCAGTCCGGGAAGGGGCTGTTTCCGTTCTCCCTTTCCTCCGCCTCCGCTGCATCGACGCCGTGTCCCCCCACGCGTTGCCACTGCCACCGCTCGTTTCCGTGGATGGGCCGGAGGGGGAGGGGAAGGGAGAAGGAGACGATGATGAGGATGCGTCGATTGACGCGGACGACGACGACGAGGGGAGGAAGATGGGGAGGGGGAGGATGACGACGGGGAAGACGGGGAGATGACGGTCGTGGACGACGACCGGGAGTGGGAGCGAGATGGCGAGCTGTCGACGCCTGTACCCTGCCGCTCCGAGCTGCGTGCTCAGCGTCGACGTCCACGTCGGCGCGCCGCCCGCGTACCACGAGAGCGAGGGGGAGGGGAAAAAAGCCACAAACACCCGTCCCGGGGCTGTATAGGTACGAACGGGAGGCGACGCCGACGCCGTATACGATGAGGGAGGAGGAGAGGGAGCAGGAGCGGGAGCGGGAGGGGGCGGGGGGAAGCGGAAGCGGTGACCATGCGCGTTGCGCGTCACTTGCTCGGTGTCTCGCCCGCCATGTCACGAACCGCCGTCTGCTTTCTCTCGCCTCTATCTCGGAATACTGTATCCATCCTCGCTCGCTCGCTTGTCACGACTCCTCACGTCCTTTTCCCCTACATTTCTCTTTTTCTCTTTGCGTATCAGTAGCACCCAAAAATAATCTCTCTTTATGTATCAGTATCTAGTATCGCTACCTACCAAACCGTTTTTCTTTCTTTATCCCGGATCAAGTATCAAGTATCAGTTTTTAGTTAGTTAAGTACATAGTCAGTCTCGAATTGTATTCGTTGGGTGGAAGGCGGGAGCTTGTAATATTGTATGCAAGTAACAGGGAAGGGAAGGGAGGATGAGGGGAGAATGGGAATGAGAAGAAAAATGGAATTATATTGTATTGATTTGTGCGTTGCACCGTGTGTCAATGTGTGGGCCCGATGAGAGGGAGGAGAGGGGGAGGGAGGAAGGTGAATGGGACATACCTTGAAGAGTCTGGAGATCGGCGGAGTGGGTTCGAACTTCGGACCCTGGCGCATTTCTTTCAAGTTTGTGCAGTGCAGCTTCTTAAAGAAGAGAAAAGAGTAGAAAAGGATTGTTGGCAAGAATACCTACCGACTGAATCTGCTCGAGAATACTGTAGTAGGTGTGGGTGCTGGTCGTGGGCTACAGCCTACCAGCCTAAGGTTTTCTAGGTCTGGGTTTGAGGGGGGGAGTTATGCATCCGCCATTAATTTTCTGCATCGCGGGTGGGAATCATACTTGGATCATACCACCATGGAGCAGTTCAACCTCGATTTCCATGTTCAAGTCTTCACAGGTAAGTAATCCACAACAAAATTCAACATGTAATGTATTCAATTGTTCAAACTTGAATGGTTCACCTCCCCGAGCGCGTGCCTCCGAACTTCAAAGGTCTCAGATTGATCGCAACCACCAGGAGGTTGGGTGTTGAACAGGGGAGATTATATTAAAAATAAGGCCAGTAAGGCCGACAAGCGGCAGAGCCTGCTACCCGGAAATATACAGGCCTTTTGAACTACAATTAATCAATTCAGAACTTTACTAGTCTAGTAGTACAGGCGGCCCAACACTCGCTCGGTCGGTGTGACAGCACCGACCAGCTCGCATTGGGCCACAAAAAAAACACCTAAGGTATCAGGTATCTTTCATTCGGCATACCAGTGGCCTAATTAGGACGGCGACATTTAGAAACCTCTTTCTTGATCAAGAATCAACAGTAGTAACAGTTCAACTTTGATTCCATGTTCAATATTGAACCTGCATGTATGATGTCCAGCTCAAAATCTGAGAGAACTGATCAAACCCTGCTGCAAAAATTTGTTATAAGTAAAGGGACAGAGATCATATTAGAGAGGTTGTGCCACAGCCGCACGCGGCTTTTGGCCATTGTGCAAAGCCGCACAGATTTTCCGTTTATCAGTGAGTGGTCGGAATTTTGGTGACTTGGTTGAGTAGGGGGGGGAGAGTGGAGACATCTGAACTCCTTTTCCCACACAATATGCAGTACGGGAGACACGGGAGAAGGACGAAAATGCCATTTGGAGAAGTCTGATTCAGTTGGATTTGGCTCAGAAGCCGCATGTCTGGTACATGTAGATTGGTACTGAAATGTGTAGTTTGGAGGTGGTTCACAGCTCCAGAATGAAAAAATGCTCCCGCGGCTTTGCGCAAAATGTGCGGTGTTTAGGTATAGACGGATTCCAGACAGTTCATCGGCAGTCCTCGGCATTGGCTGATGGCGGCACCCACTGCCAAGCACTGGTGCAACCAGCGGAAACCATCGGCAGGCGCTGGATTCCACCGGAACCCGGTGTGGGGGAGCTCCTCTGGATACCATCGTATTTCATTGGTTTCCAGTGGTTCTCGGGGACCTCAAAATGGTGGTTGTACTGTAGTATTACAACCACTAGTTCACAGGTGTCACCCGTCACCACAAAAGTTCACTGGATTGAAATTTCACAGCTCGGCAATTAGCCAACAATTCCCATAAAAGGTAATCTGGCGAATGCCGGAGCGAAATTTTTGCAAATTTCTAGGCCTATTTGGGCCAGAAAAACTCATTGTCACCGTCACCAACCTTGATTAGTTCAGTTCACAGGTCTCCGTCACCCATCACCTGAACTAGTGGTCGTAATACTACAGTATAGTATACCACCACAAGTTCGGACTGGTTTATATCCATTAACTTGTGGATAGGCAGAGCCCATTTGTATAAATCGTTCTTTTATACATGGCTGGAAAAAAAAGTATCTTTTGGGGCAGAGTCAACGAGAAAAATGTTCCAACTCGGTGGTTAAGGATGGTTCAAACTTGAACCATGGTTGAAATAATCAGTTGATCTTCAAACACCATTTTGATGTCGATAGAATGTTCCATATGTTCTTGAATGTTTTTAACTACAGCCTCACAGACAGACAGCACCTGCCAGCGGAAACCAGTGGAAACCGCCGGGGGGACGGCATGGTGGCCTGGCCATTGCCAGCGGCGATTGGCGAAAATTGGAAGCCTTGGTGATAGACACCATCAGACACCATCCGGCAGTGGCTGCAATAACCACCGGCCACCAATAGCCACCGGCTGCCAGTGAACCTGTCACCTCCGGGCATATTACTCCTTTGGCAGAGGTAGGTGATTTGGCCGATTTTGAGGTACCACCTCGCATCTTCAAGGCTTGCTCCCCAGGCCCTAAAGAAATCTGAAAATATTCAGACAGTGAAATAATACCTCTCAGTTGATTCAGTCTAAATTCTAGAGCAATCCAAGCCCAAAGGCTCGAACAGCACTTCCATCAAAAAACTTTTGCAAAGGTAGGGTAATGATAGTATGGCTTTGGAATAATTCCCACACTAGGTAAAACCTCATATACCAGTAGGTACTACCCAGTAGTATGTGTCTGTAGGTATCTACAATAATCCCAGGCCTGATTGCATAACACATGCCAGCATGAGTGGACAGGAGTCGTGAGTGCTGGAGCAGAGACAGAAGTTCCGGAAGTGCCGGAAGTGGATGAGTGGAGGCGTGCAGGGTTCACAAGTGCTGGAAGTGATGGAGACAGAGGTTCTGGAAGTGCCGGAGACGGAAATTCTAGAAGTGCCAGAAGTGGCAGAGTGGAGGTGCATGAGGTGGCCAGAGTGGGGGTTTTCCTGACAGCTTTGCTAAATCTATGTTCAATCAAGTACCTTGCACAGTGCACTCAGTAAAAATGTGTACAGAGGTTGGTTATAATCAAGCAATGGGGATATGGAAATCGGGAGATGAAGGGACAAAAAGAGGACTACCTCCGCACTAAGCAATTTAAAGCCTGGCCCAGTGGCTCATAATTAATGACTATTTGGAGAGGCTGTTGATTGATGTGGTCAGAACCTATATAAGAAACTCACAAATAACCCCACTTGATTCGCGATTGGCACAGAAACAGTCCAGAGACTGTTCCCAACAACCAACAAACAAATCAAATGGCAATATCTGCACATTTCTGAGATCCCGACGAGTTACCGCCCCTAGTACAGGGCCTTGTAAAGGTTGTAGGGAGGTTTCGTATCTCAGAGAGACAAAGAGCAAGTTGTGTATAACATGTTTCTAGACACGGTGGAAACATAGTTTCCAAGCAAGGTAGATTTAAAGCTTTGCAGTGTGTGTATGTCCAAGCAACAGAGCAACAAGTTTAAAGTAGTCCTGTAGACTCAAGTATGGCCCCTAGTTTATAGGCCAGGTATGTTCACAGAGCTTTCCCTAAAAGGTACTTTCTGAGCAGCGCACAGCAGTCACATTTCCAAAGTTTTCCCTAGACAGAACTTTCTGAAACCCGCTCTGCAACAACAACAACAATGTTTCTTCAACAGAGTCCCAGTTCCAACAGATTCACAGAGTTCTTAACAGTTTCCAGGCAGAGCCCAAGTGCGTTCCAGAATAATACATGATTCAGAAACAAATAAGATTTCAACTAATAACACTACTCTATAAGAGTGCGTTCACTGAGGATCCCAGATCAATCCAATGCACAACCATATAGCCTACTAGTTCAGGGGATGATGCTGTGTCCACCGTAGAAACGCCTCCGGATACTTATACAACTGCCAAAGCACAATTACAAAGCCCAAAACACAATCCTAGTGATTCAAATGTCTGTTTACCCGCCTCTTTAACCGTGTTTCCATCGGTTGTCCTTCTGAGTGTCACCTCCCATTAGTTCCCAAGTGTGAGCATACCATGTTCCCTTGCCAATTACAAGGCAGGAACCTGTCAGCAGCACTCCTGTATTATTCAGAGGATGTGTTGATCGCTGATAGATCGGCACTGCACTCGTTCAACCTGTTTTCTCCTTCAACTCAACTCTCCCCTCTGTTACAAGTGTGGAACTTGATAATACTCCTTTGTAGGTCTCGGGAGCTACCCATTTCTGAGGTGTTTCCCAGAAAGGGTTCTTGAGAAAAACTCTTAGAACACCTTTAGAGTTGTGATACGGATCCTCGGAATAGCCGACCACCTGTTTCAGTGTATCCGCATTCGATGGAAACTGGCAACTCTAACAGCTTGGAGTTTACCCATGCTTCGGTATAAGTTTGCAAGCTCATTCATAGTCCACCTGGTGTTTGTATAGTCATCACCAAAAAGCTTTCTGTCAGCAATGGCCTCTGGGTCGGCTAAACAACGACTAACCTGGCGAGAACCCTGACCAGGAGAAACCCAATAGACACTGGTAGCTCGTGTGTTCCCCGAGCAGTAAGACCAACCGTATGGTGTCCTCCCTAGGAGACCGTATATCGTAGGTCGGGATGCGAGGTGGAACCCGGAACGAGTCAAAGAGGTTGTGATATCCACTCACGTATATAACCTGGGGTGTGGACACAACCCGCAATGATGAATAGGAAGGAGGGCAGGGTGGAGACAATGCCTATGTCAAGCCAAGGTAGAAACCTGAGATTAGACGAGGTAGAATCTACTGTACATAGAGATTCTACCGAGCTTATATACATTTTGTATATATTAAAGGCAATCACGGTCTATTGCGATCAGGCCCTGTACCTCAGCATTAAGGAGCATTAATGCTGATACTCCTGTGCTCCTCTGTGTCAATCTCCATATCACCTGAGGGCTAGGGGACCCAACATTCGGGTTTCCTAGTCCCTATCATTGTTGTCTCCAGTGGTTCAAACTGATTGAGTCAGGGGTTGAAACCCCGATCGGTTTGCAACTATTCATGTAGTTCGTGTACACCTCTGCATCAGCCATGATGCGTCCAGGGACTAGGATCTGTCTGTACAGGTTCATGGCACAGACTACCCTGAGTCTGCGGCTTTAGAATCTGCAGTTGGGTTTCAACTGTGAGAAGGTCACATGGTGGCGTCATGAGAGTCCCGTGCTGCTAAGACACATCTGTATCTGTACAGATGCGTTGCACGAAAAATGGAACCCAGGTGATTCATGACACTTTCTTCACTTCTCAAGAACAGTAACAAGAGGCTCTTCTGCACATTCTAGCTGACCTTGCTTCCAGAATATTGATGCAAGTTCACCCATCATCCACAGGGTTTGAGGATGATCTTCACTGCAAACCTTTTGATGCTTCTGTAGAGCTGCAGTTGCCAGCTCCTCTGCAGCACTGAACTGACCCAAGGTACTTGCCAGGTGATCCATGGTGAATATAGTGTCTGGATGCTCTTTCCCAAGAATTTTCTTCTGTTTGTCAAAAACAACAGTCAGAAGGGCCTCTGTCTTCTTGAGCTCGCCTGAGGCAAGGTACATCATCCCTAAACCTCTTATAGCTTGCAGTGTGCTAGGATGGTTCTCTCCAAGAATCCTGATGCTCTTTTCCACAACAATGTGATATTGATCTTCTGCCCTCTGTGAGCTGGCCGAGTCGATGGTAGATATCTGCCAGAGTGTGCATGGACCACAGAGTGCCTGGATGATCTTCTCCCAGAAGTTGGGTATGCTTTCCACTGCTGCCATTTCGAGTTCTTGGGCCTTGTTTAATTGACCAAGGTCTTGGTATAACAATGCCAAAAAACTCAGGGTCCCTGCAGTCTTGGGATGGTTTTCACCTAGAACCTTTCTCTTCTTCTCCAGTGCCAGCTCTAACATCTCCTATACTTCCTTATCCTGGCCCAATACACGGTGTACACTCCCCAAATAATCCATAACCTGGAGAGTATGTGGGTCATCTTCCGCTTGAAGAATCTGGTACTTCTCAAGCACTGTAACTTGCAGGTCTCTTTCTGACTTGAAGTCACCGAGTTCATAGTGTAGCCATGCAAACTTTTCCATTGCCTCCAAGGTCTCTGGATGATTGTCCCCAAGATCTCTTTGCTGGTCAAGCAGTATGATTTTCCGCCCTTCAAGGTCTTTGCACTGAGCTTCTGGAGATGGCCAGGAAGTTGAAGCCTGTAAGCTTTGTGCTTCTGAGATTCCAGGCATCCCTGTGGTCCCATTGATCTAAGACTGATCAGCTGTAGCTCTGCAATCAATTTATCTGCTCACCAAATCTCCAAGCAGATCCAGATCATGTCCCAGAGCCACATCAAATTGTCCCCATAAATGAGGCAATTTTCGATGTGATTGACAGCTTGACCATATCCACCGTATACGGTACAGCAAAATACAGGACCATACAGTATATGTATGGTTATAATTTTTTGCATCAAGATGGCCAACAGTACAGGTATTTTTCCGTACTGTACGTATCACCATGCTATATGGGTACAGTGCTGATCCCTATTTGCTTGGTGTCTCATTTGTTGCTTTTACTTCCCAGTCCATTGAGTCTGACACAGACGACCAAATGTTAGATCCCTCCTGATTTTCGAGTTCTTTGCTTGAACACTTGTAGGATCATACACATCCCCTTCACTGGCTCGGTGAAGCTATGCTCTCTCCTTCGGAAGACCAGTTCCACTGACCAAACACCACTGAAAGTGGTTCTGGTATGATCGCACACCACTGGTGCTCTACTCATTTATCTGATGCTGCAATGCGTAGTTTGCCAACGAGAGCAGCTTAGATTTCCAGGATATCTCAGACAAAACACCCACACAGGAGTTTACAGTCGCCCAAGGCCGCGAAGTCAGTGAATACACACTCAGGTATGTAACCCCGCTCTGCCAGCATTGCGTGCATTATTGATAAAAGGGCCATAGAACCGCAGAGTTCTCAAATGTCTCCTCAATTTTGTGGTTCTTCCCCGAGACGCACAGACACAACCAAGGTATATTATGTCGGCTTCCTAGGCCTCTGGACAGAGGTAGCTTTTGTGCATGTTTTGTGTGATGTGTTGTGCTAATGCCTCAATTAGCGCAAAATAAGTGCACCTGTCACTGTCTATGAGATGCAGGCCAACTTGGCAGACCACGAGAACATTCAGGGGACCAACAGAGGGATGAGCACACCCCAGTTTTGAAGCCTGTTGATCAATGTGCTCTGAACCTATCAAGAAAACACCAACCAAAACCAAACCTCAACACAGAAGTGTGTTGGAACAGAACAGAAGTGCTTGAGAAGTGCACAGACAAGTATCAGACCCTGGTACAGGGCCTTATAAAAGTTGCAGGGAATAGAATAGACCTCAGGAACAAGGAGAGAGCATTGTATTGTTTGTGGAAGTCCTTGGAACAAAGTCCAAGTACTTAAGCCTTGTTCTGAGTGAGCCGGAATAGAACCGGAACAGACAGAAAAGTTAGTGGAATGCAACAAGTGTGTCAATGCGAAGGGAACCCTTGCTGTGCAAGTGTTCAGGCTAGATCTGAGTGAATGAGGGTAGACCCGAACAAACAGGAAGCACAGAGTGTGGTGATGTAAAGCTTCACAGCTATGAAAACAAACAAGAACAAGTTGCTAGGGTTCTCCAAAACGAGGTAGATGCTGATTCCAAGTGTAGGCAGTAACAGACAGTAGTGGGTTCCGATCTCAAGCACTTCAGATGGTGGGGGGTTCTGTTCCCAAGTGCTTTAACAGTAGTGGGTTCTGTTCCCAAGCTCTTCACACAAAAACCCAAATAACCAAGTGCAGGCTCAGCACAATCCCAACAGTTCCAGTCACTTTCAGACTATTCCAGACAAATGGCAAGTTGGTTTCCAAAGATTCCGAACACACAAACAAAGATTCCAAGCCAAGATGGATTCTGGGAGACACCTTGTTCGAACTCCCTGGTATCTACCGAATTTGCCAGTGTTTCCGCCTACTAGCTGTAGGGTGATTCCGTGAAGTTGCCCAAGATGCCCCTGCTACTAAATACAAAGCTCTGAAACACATGGAAATGTCCAAGAAATAAGTAGATATGAGTAAAATAGTCCGTTCATCTGTCCGACTGCCGTGTATCCATCATAGAATCGGGTATCTGAGTCTTTCCATTGGCTGCCCAAGTCGAGGATGCCACCCTGGTGCCATCCTGTGCACATTTCCAATCAGTCAGACTGTGCCCGAGCCATCACAACCAGTCCCCTATGTAGATCCTGACGAGATAGTCCATTCCTCCCAATGCCAGTACCTTCCTGTCTACCGGAACATCTGGAACAGATGTTCCTATGGATGTCCATGGCTTTCCAGGGATACCGCATCCAAAGTACTTCCCAGTATGGGTACTTGCAACAGTGGTGGGTTCCATTCCCAAGCTCCAAAATCCAAACAATCCCAATATCCAAGTGCAGGCTCAGCACAATCCCGACATTCCCAGTCACTTTCAGACTCTTCCAGACAATGGCAAGTCGGTTTCCAAAGATTCTGAACACACAGAACAAAGATCCCGAGCCAAGATGAATTCTAAGAGACACCTTGTTTGAACTCCCCGGTCTCTGCCCGCTTCACAAGTGTTGCCGCCTACTAACCATGGGGTGATTCCGTGAGGTCATCCAAGATGCCCCTGCTACTAAATACAAAGTTCTGAAACACATGACAAAGACCAAGAACAAGCAGAAATGAGTAATATAGTCCGTTTATCCATCTGACCGCTGTGTATCTGTCATAGAATTGGGTATCTGAGCCCTTCTATTGGCTGCTCATGTCAAGCACACCATTCTGGTGTGATCCAGTGCATATGTATGGTTGGTAAGACTGTACCCAGCCCATCACAACCAACATCCTATGCTGATCCTGACTTGATAGTCCATTCCCTCTAATGCCAGTGCCTTCCCATCTACCGGAACATCTGGGACAGGGAGTTCCAGTCCGTAGCTCTTCAGAGATACCATATTTGAGGTACTTCCCAGTATGGGTACTTGTTCCAGGAGCTGACAAGTATAGGTCCAAGTGATCAGACCTTTGTTTAGTGACCATGCCATATCCGAAATTCCCGGGACAGCGGGGAACCATCAAGATGCGATGTTTCCAGCCCCTTCCAGTGATGATCTGATCAGAACGCGATACACACTCAATGTCCAACACGCCACAACAGCATTCCAGTCTGTTCCCGTCTAGTTCCGTGAGCGGGAATAGAGTAGACTTCTCGTTCCACTTGTTCTGTGGGCTACACATCTCCTAGGTGTTTCAGAGCAAGCACATGCCAATGGTTACAGAGTGTTCCTCCCTGTTCCCATCCATTACTCAGTGGTTCCTGCCCTGCCAGCTACTTGGGAACCTCAGTACTGACACTTCTGGAGTGTAACTGGTGATATGTCTTGTCATGAAAACACGAAAAAGCGAAGATTATAGGTGGACAAATCCTGTGCTTATCACCATTGCACAGAAGAAGCCCGCCAAATATGTATCCTAGCTGTATATCTCCATTTCTTGCCCAAAATACTGCACTGCATGCACCATAGACTGATGATCATTGTGTTATAATATACAAATGAACTACTGCTAGGAATACAAGCAAATGAAAACTCCTTCAGTTCTCTGTGTTATCCTGATTTCGAGTCATGAAGCTTTGCATCATCTGATAACTACCCGCACCACCACCCCCACCGCTCACAGTCTGCAGCAGACCCGCTCCCAAAATATCAGGATACATCCCTGAACTGCCATCACCCATCCCACCCATCCCTCTGCCCATCCCTCTGCCCATCCCGCTGTCACTACCAGTGCCACCTCCCAAACCAAACTGCACAGGATTGAATCCGCTGCTCATGTACAGCTGGTGTTGCTGCTGCTGCTGCTGCTGCTGATGCTGATGCTGATGCTGTTGCTGTTGCTGTTGCTGCTGCTGCTGTTGTATCTGTGCCATACCCATCCCACCCTGAACATTATTCGGATTCAGTCCTTCACCTGCTGTAGCAGCAGCAACCATCCTTCTCCGCATCTGCTCCTGCCCCGCCTGAATCATCTTCAGCATCCTCTGCTGCTGCTCCACCGGACTCAGCTTTGCCAGCTGCACGAGGAAGGACTGAGGCAGCGCCACACCATTCTGCTCCATGTAGTTATTGATCCTTGCCATCAGCTGCAGCCCTGAAGCAGCCGTCAGCTGGGGTGGGGTCTGGCTTTGCAGCAGGGGCAGTTGCACTCCAGCAGGGTCGGGGGGTGTCGGGTTGGGGATGATGCTGGGACCCGGGTTGCCCAGAAGCTTCTGCGGCATGTCTGGAATGCCTGTCAATGGGAAGAACATGCCAACCAGGCCCATCTGGTGCACAGGCATGACAAGCACATTTGCAGAGTGCTTTCCATTCGGGAGCGTCCACGATGCCGTAAAATACTGGATGTGTGGAATTAGCAGATGGGA
The DNA here is from genome assembly GCA_029378375.1 of Mycena olivaceomarginata. Lineage (NCBI taxonomy): Eukaryota > Fungi > Basidiomycota > Agaricomycetes > Agaricales > Mycenaceae > Mycena > Mycena olivaceomarginata. The sequence goes on from JARKIC010002940.1 coordinate 12,486, forward strand.
GCGAGAAAATGCAGGACATACAATGTTCTTGCTGACAAGCACCACAACGAAGGACTTGTACGCCATCTCGTTGTGCATCGAGTTTTTCGCGAGTGGGTTGGCATTGAAGGGGCACACAACGGGCTCCACATGCTTCATCCACATCTGCAGGGTCGGCAATGACACTGCAGGCTTTTCCGCGACCATCAATGTCAGCCCAGATGGCCACGTCTTTTCATGACTGCAGAATACACCAAATCAGCCAAGAAAACAGAATAACACAAGAGAATAGAATGAACCACGCCCTCCCGATTCGCATTTCTCGCAATAACAAAGCATGACACCTCGCACAGCTCGCCCGTCGGATTAATTCCCTGCCAAGTAATCACCCCCTGCCACACAGGGATGCTGAGCAGCTTCGCCTGGACCGGATTCCTTGTGTGCTCCTGCTCGATCATCTTCTGCATCTGCTGGATTGTCATGCCGGGCGATGTGCTCATTGCGCCGGCGTTCATAATATCAGAAACAGTGCCATCCTCCTCTGAGAAGTCCAAATCTTCACTACCTGTACTTTCCTCATTGTGCAAGGGTAGTCCCCCAGAATCCAGATTGAATGTTTGACTCTGTGAGTCACCTAGGGATTCAATTCCCTGTTCAGAACTTTCCTGGTTGGCATCATGATCACTGTTGATGCTGTGTGCTGACACGTTATCTGTTGAATTATTGGCAGTATCTGAATTTGCATCTGGTGTGCTTTCTTCTGGAGGCATTCCCTCAGAATCCAGATTGGAAGCACCTCGTGAACCACCCAGAGACCCGACACCCCGACCACAGACCCCCCGGATGCTATCACTGTGAATGCTGTATGCTGACAGGTTATCGGTTGACTGATTGCCAGCAGGAGTGGCTCGATCCCCCGGGACGTTATTTTGGCTGTCATGGATTTTATAAAATGAAGAGCAATGGATGGAGAAGCCTCTGACTTATCAACCATCACATTCAGGACCCGATCTTGATAGATAGTCGGCAGAACATCGTCAAAGGTGCTGGTGGCAGAGGCAGATGAATATGGTAATAGCTCTACAGCTCGTGGCCTTCAAAAATTTGGTTAAGATATATAGGTGAGTGACTGAAATAAGACTCACTCCCGCAACAGCTGAAGAACTTGTATGAAACTTCGGTACCATGGTTGCATGGCCCAATCATCTCGATCAAGTTTCCTGAATCAGGATGAAAGACCACCAAGGAGGGTGGTGGCAACAAGGTCCACACCATCATAATCAACTGGTGCTTCCTCAATGAGACCCAAGGTAGGGATATCCACCCCAATGTCCTTCAGCACCTGGACCATTCAACAACACAACTTGTCTGCAAATTGGCTGTGTGCAGATCCTAGGTTCTGCCAAAACCCCAGTAAATCAAGAACCCCAGCCAAATATCGGATGCAGAGTGCACTAGCATATGTTAAAGTTCCGCTAATTTTCAATTAGAGTGAGGTTGGCTCAGAGCTCAGCTAGTACTCACACGCAATTCTGCCCAACCAACAGAGACTCAATTACACTGAGACCCTCTTGCGAGCAGTTGGTTAACTCAGAAACTGATCTCCCTTCCTGTAGAAATTGGGTCATTGCCCTAGAGTAAGATAGGACAGGATGGTTACAAGAGGCTAAGGTAGGTACATTATAGTAGCTGCTTTTATACTATCAAACTTGCTGAGTAATCCCTTCGGGGTGCATCAGTCATCCCGACCATGCTGAGTGATCCCGATTCCCACGGTTGGCCGAGCTCCGATGCTCGCGCAGCCTCCAACATTCCAACACTTCCAATATGCCTGAAATCGTGGTATCTGACAAGCATGTTGCGGCCAATTTTTGCCAGAACATCCATTCCGGGGCAGGAGGGCCAGTGGGCCGGTTCCAAAGCTCAGACATAGCATCCAGCGATATTGTGTTGTCCAACACTTTAGTCTGGAGAAAAAGAACCCGCAGACCAGGAAACAAGGTGACCAGATTTACAATTTCCTTGAACGCTTGACATTGTGTATTTGCGGATTCAGTGCTGTTGAATATCGTTGGGTGTTGTATGCAAAGGAAAAACACAATGCACTCACGGCAAGCTATATATCACGAGTTTCGAGCACAACTTCTTGAGCTTTGGCGGGACTGTTGTTCGAAGAAGCTCCAGTAGTTGCACCCTTTGTTCGGCATCTCTAAAGTAGGATTTAATCTTCCGCGCAATGACATGAGGACCGAGGCCTAATTTATATGCAACCCGGTTCGCCTGGGTTTCCAGGACCTTGCCCGCAGCGGTTTACACCTGATTCAAGGTGCGGCCTGGCGATGGCGAGAGAAAATCATTCCGAAAGAGGGCCCATCTTCCCCCTTCTGGACGTGAGTTCTCTTGCACCGTTACTGTTCCATCAGTAGCAGGGGATCTCCAAGGGGGTGTCCAACGAGTAAGTGCTTGGCTTGAGGACATTCTCGAGCAGAGGGACTGGGTGATGAGTGTGGTATCGGGAAGAGGAAGACAAGTTCGGGGGACACAGTGTGGATGCAGCTGTGAAAGTCGAAGTTGCACGCAAGGGTGAGTCACAGGGAAATGTATTCGAGGCGTGGGAACACGAGCGCGGGGATACAAAGGACTACTGAAATACAGGGATACAGGCCGAATATAAGGACAAAGCTGTGCAACGGATAGGGGGGGTAGGTAAGGTAACCGGGCGACGCGGCGTGCGACGATCCTATTTCCAACAGCAACCAAGCCAAGGGACACAGCATGCATACAGCTCTTCACTCGCGGTACCGCTCCCGAGATGCGAGCGTTATTCTTGGTTGACATTATGGGAAGGTTAAATTGATGGGTGGTTCGCAAGTAAAGAACAGACTGAATTTATTCAAGAGGTAGCTAGGTATTTATACATACTGCTTATCTATGAGTCAGTAATTAATTGGTATTGTAGCTATGAGTCCATGTGGGAGGTGGAGCTGAAACAAGGAAACAATATAGGTTAAGATATAAAACCATGTGGCATGGTTGCATTTGCAATGCGGAGTTCAAGTGGGTTGAACACGGTCACGGGTTGTATTTCCAACAGACATCCGTCTTGCTGTAGTACAGCTCCCGAGATCAGAAACTTGCAGTTATTATTGTATAGCTGTAGTGAAGATTCAGTTCAAATTCCCGGCTTGAGGCTGACTCGAGAGTAAAGAGGAACACTGTAGCATGTTAGCCATAAATCAACGGATTCACTTGCACATCTCAAGTTGGAAGCAAGACATAAGGATGCTTCATTTATGCACTGAACTTAATCGAGAATCCCGGCACTTCGCTAAGAAGTGGAGTGTGGGAAAACACATTGTACAACTCTACGCACAGCAAAAGAATGCGCAGTAGGAAAGACGCCACCAACCAGCCACTCGTTTGTGCAGGCCTCGAACATTTGAGGACAGATGATTCCGAGTTGAAGAACCCAGATTGGACAACGACTACGAGAGAGCCTTCGTTCGACCCGCTATTGGAGCGGTAAACCCACTGAATAAATAAAACAAGTACGTGGTGGAGTTGTGCAGCAGATATCGAGTATGAGCCGCTTATCTCTAGCCAGATTAACGTCGTTCCTGAAAATAGTCGAGTCGGTGCGTGCACAGCAGGCATGAGAATATAGGAGGCGTCGTTGAACAAACCTAGTAAATATTTCCCAGTCGATCGGTGCTTCTGCGATTCGGCATTATTATCGGCCGAAGAGTTCAACTTATCCTCCATCGTCGGTGGGGCGGCGAACCACAAGCCTGGAGATAGCGCCCGTCGAATTGTGAGCTGCCCCAAAAGACCATTGAATCAATATGTACTTGAAAATGTTTGGTGCTCGTCGAAGTTGCCACGAAAAGAGCCGCGGGTAGTTGTGTAGATCGCGAGTCAGATTAGCGCCGTTCTGACAAGCGGTCGGTGCGCAGGATAAGAACGCAAAAGGCGCTGCTGAAAAATGGCAAGTATTTTCCAGTGATTCGGCGCTTCTGCGGGTCGACCATCCGAGCGGAAAATGAGGTTAGTTGAACGGCCCAAGATAACACTTGCTCCCGGCGATCAACGCGTCCTCGGGAAAATCTAGTGGTTGTCGAGAAGGATGTCATCAAGTCACAAGCGCAGACCTATAGCAGAGATCCATGAAATTCGGTGTTGAATTGAATGGTTCCAAATCGGTCCCTGTACTGGGTACTCCGAGGGCTTTAAATCTCAGCACTGCAGGAAGACGAAAAATAGAGGTACTTGGCTGCAAGAAATATGTCGGGAAGCCTCAAGCATTCCGGATGTTGTAAAAAGCATGGCATATATATTATGTGGGGAAATCTAAGATGAGACTGAAAGGTGGGAACGAGTGGTAGAGCATTCCAGAGTCTAGTCGAAAGCCGACAACAAGTGAGTTGTGGTCCCCAGGTAGGTATGGTTGCAATCTCGTCGTTGAAGCCGGAACAGGGATAGTGACAGACTGTCCACCAGCTACGAGGTTCGATTCCGCTCCTTTGTTCCGCGCTTAGCTATGGATGCGATTCAATGAGAGACAGCCAGGGAAACGACCGAGGAAGTATGGATTCGGGCCAGGTTCGGGGCGTGGATTCTCGTCAAGAAAGGATTCGATTCGAAGGTATAAGAGGCGCGCGCAGAGTTTAGTCCCGACGAAATCAGACTACAGGTCGCTACGAGTCTAGCAAGAGGTAATCCGAGGCTCAGGATCCCGACGGGTAGAAAATAGAGAATGTAGCGGCTTGATGCTAGATCGAGCGCCGCCCCGATAGTGGATGCAGCGTATCAGCACATACCAACACATTGATTATGTGGTCATCCTGCGGCCAAACGTGTGAGATGATCATGGCACTGTACTCGAGTCAGGAGAAATGCATTTTAGCGAAGCTGAACAGTTTCGGCCACAACACGGGCGCAGAAACAATGCGGATGTGGATATCATTCGAATCCCGTCTCTGTGTTGATGCGAGTGTAATGGATTCTAGTAAATCGTCATACTGAAGGCAAAGTGGGGGGATCTGGAGAGCGAGCCGGGTGGGTTAGACTTCAAATGGAATATCGGACCGCCGAATTCCAGCTCCTCGTGTCGGGTTACGAATGTAATCCCAGATTTTCACCTGCCAGAGAGAAGGTCTGGGAAGATGGGCCGGCCGGGAGCTGACCATCGTCACCTCGTTCTGATCTTGAATCGAGTACGGAGCGCGGAATCCTAGCATTACAGCTTGAAGACGGAAAAGAATCCAGCGAAAAATGACTTGCGCCGGAATCAGACACTAGATTTGAAAGCCGCTAGTCGCCCGCCCGCGGGGTAGTGCGCCGGTAGTACGTGAGTATCGCAAAGTGCCAGATTGCAATTTGTGCAATTGAAGTCTTGGATAAATGTGCTCGAGAGGACAAAAAAAAATTCGAAAAGGAAGGACGGGAATACTGCTGGGTTCATTTGGCCAGCAGGGTCGACTGAACTTGAGGAGAATGAGTAAAGGATGAGAGAGAAGAGAGCGGTGAGTCCGATCAACCCGCTGTTTGGCTCTGGTTGGCAACAGCCGCCGTCTCGGCACATCTTCGGCTCTTCCATGTCTGCTCTCCGTCAAATTCTACTCAAGCATGCCGTCCGAACACTAGACGAACATATCTGGGATTTGCTGCTGACTTCTGCCTGCTTGCAAGATTTATCTCAAGTTCCGGCGATCAAGTCTCTGAGTCGATCCTTCGAATCACTGCTCTACTGGACTCTTCCACCAACCCTCGATTAAAATACCGGGATGATTCTCTGCGTGCTGTCCGCCCCTCGTTTCATCCGCAGAAGTGTAAGCAAGATGTGGATGCAAGCAGCGACTGCTACTGGCAAGTAGAAGAATTTGGATAGACGACGATGCGCCGCCCGGCCCCCGAGCCTGTGCCCTCGCGCGCCGCACAGCACAAGCGGCGCCTGCTCGAGCAGCGCCCGGAGGACACCGAGGCGGTTAAGCTCATTGAAGTGCGTCTTGCCACTCATTATCCATCCCTTGTGTACTGATGTACCTCGCCCTGCACCTCTCTCCCTCTTCCTCTGGAGCATCAACTTCGAGTGGAGCGACCTCGATAGGATGCGTTCCGTGCACTGGCGCTACAATGTGCGCCATTCTCATTTCTATATCTCACCGTGATCCTCCGATCTACGTACTTTTGCACCCCGTTTTGTGTCCTCGAACTGACGCCATCCGCGCTCCCGCACCGCACGCGAATGCGCACCACTCTTATTCCTACCCCGCACCCGCCCCCGAGGCGTTCGCCGTCCTCATCAACGCGCACCTCGCGTCCTTCGGGAAGGACAATACCATCTGCGTGCGGCGGCCTTCCTACACCTCGCCTCCTACACCTCGTCTTCGTACGCCTCTGCGCCGGTGCAGGTAGCGTTCCCCGTCTCACCGCACCGATATGTTTTCACGCCCACACCCGCCCCGGCGTACACCTTGATGCTCACACCGCCGACGCCGCCTGGGATGCCGCCGATGGTGAGGTCGGTGTCCTCGCCACCTGCACCCGTGTCGGTTTCGGTGCGCACGTCGCCGACGTCGGGAGGGAAGCCCTCGTCGAGAGGGAAGAGGCAGAGCCCTGTCAAAGGGCTGTTCCCTTTCTCCCTTTCCTCCGCCTTGTCTGCATCCTCCACACACCCCACGTCCAGGAGTGGAAGCGGTGACCTCTGCGTTGCTTGCTACCGCGTCTCGCCCGCTACGTCACGAAGCGCCGTCTGCCCTCTGGAGTCCTTTGCCTGTCTGTCTTTCTCGGAATAGTGTATCCATCCTTCGCTCGCTTGCTTGCTCGTTACGACCCCCCACGATCTCTTCCCTTCTCTCCTCTACTGTACTATTTGATTCAATTCGTCGGTCACGCGTCACAGGGCCCCAAATCGACGAATAATTTCGCGCCTGTAACAGGTCACCGAGGCTGAGCGCGAACTTGTCAAAAAAGTCACAAAATCGCGAAAAAAAACGCGTCCAAAATGGTTTTTTTTCGCCCTGGAATGGCCGCAGCGCTCACACAGCTGTCATTTCTGACATGATCGGAGAAACTTGACTTGTAGTGGATTTGTGCAGAGGGGGGGGGGGGGTTGAATTTGATGAGTTTTAACACAGGAAGGTGCTCGGGGGGTAGGCATGTGTTTGCTGTTGCTTCAGGGATCCGGAGAGGCTCTGGGAGAGCCTCCATTGAGGCGAAGACGACAAGCGGCGGTGCGCAAAAAAGGCTTACGGCAGCCGATTGATCTCGCATCATTCGGATCCGCTCGCGCATGCGCTGCATCATAGAAACTTGCTAAGGGTGCGCCATTTCATTTATCTTGTCTCAGGATCAACGCAGCTGAGCTTGAGCTGAGCTTAGAATGGAAGTCTGGATGTCCAGGTGCAAAGCGCGAATTTTTTTTTGTGTCACGGTCCCCAGGGGCAATCGACGAATATGAAAGTTCGTTGCTCGATGTCACAGGTCACAGGGCGCGCGAATTGAATCAAATAGTACAGTATGTTTCCCTTCCCTACATTTCTTTTCTCTTGCATATCACCAAAAATTCTCTCTCTCTATGTATCCAGTATCGCTATCTACCAAACCCTCTTTTTTCTTTACCCTCGTATCAAGTAATTCTAGTTGGTTAAGTACATAGTCAGTCTCATATTTCATTCGAAAGGAAGGATGGAGTTTTGTAATATTGTAGGCCGGAGGGGAATAAGACTGGAATTTTGTAGTGATTTATTTGTGCGGCGTGCGTGTGAGAGGGTGAAGGGAGGGGTGAGGGAGGGAGTGAGGGTGAGGAGGATGGGAGGGGGGATCAGTCGGGGTGCCAGTGTGCGGTAGGTGCGGCCGAGGCAACTTCAAGGCAAAGCGGGGAAGATGGGTGTTGAAGCACCAAAAAAATGGCCGAGAACGTTGGGTACAGCCTGGCCCCGAATCGAACTCACTGGTATGTTGCAGGAGAGTATGGTAGCAAGTGTGAGTGCGGGCCATCCGCTACCAGGCTTCATGTGGGGAAGGACCAGTATTTTTGCAATGATTTTGAGTGGGTTCAAACTTCATATTACCGCGATCCCTTCAACCTGTTGAATCTGTGATCAACCATGGTCCCACGCCAATGTACAGTACATTTTTGTAGGGACAAAATGGGAATTGGACTGACCAAAAGTTGCATGGTGTGAGGGATAAAAAGATGAGCCTGCAGCATCGATAAATGGAGAAGAATACAATGTTTGAAGTTCCCTTGACTCGAAGCCTGCCCCGGAGTTGGCAGTGGGATAAAGCCAAGTGCAGGCCGTTTCAACTTTTTTACCACAGTTAAATGTGTTCAATTGTTCGCTTGCTTGAATCTGCGCTTCTCCATATACCATGTTATTAAAAAGATCCCTCGTATCAGTATGCGACTGTTTGGCTTTCCCATGCCACCGCCGCGCCCTAATTTTCGGATGTCAACCTGCATGCCGGAGCGGAGCGCAGGCATGTCTTGTGCCTCGAATGGATTATAACCACGCAGATTGATGCCATTGATACCAAGCGCTAGCATTGGGAGGGCAAATTTGAGAAGCAAAAAGAAGTCTTAAGAGCGAATTTTTAGTACAAAGGTCAGTTATAATAAAACAATGGGGATATGGAGATAGGGAGATGAAGGACCCAAAAGGAAGGAAAGAAGGAAGGGGAAAAGAAGACAACCTCCACACTAATTTGAGGCTTGGTTATTATCAGTTGTACATAAGACTATTTTGAGGCAAGTCTGGGCTAGCTTCTGTTGGACTTCAAACAATGATATGGGTAAACAAAGCCTCAAAAAGAAACAGAAAAATTGTAGCAGTGGATGGATTTCACATGCAAATCATAAGGGTACTGCAATCAAGACCAAGTTGAGGACCATAAGTAGTGGGGCAGGATGGTGAATAGGAAGAAATTGGAATGGGTATTGTAGACCATCTTCTACATAAAAGATGTGAGCTAAACTTGTTGATCTCCCATGAGTCTTTCCAGTTCCTCTGCAGCTGTGAGTTTGTTCATCCTGTGGTATAAGTTTGCAAGTTCAATCATAGTCCATCTGGTGTTGGGATGATCATGACCTGAATGCTTCCTGTCCTTCTCAAGAACAACAACAAGAAGCTCTTCTGCATGTTCAGGCTGACCCTGTCTCTGGAATATTGATGCCAGTTCACCCATTATCCACAGGGTCTCTGGATGATCTTCACCAAGCATTTTTTGATACTTCTCCAGAGCTACAGTTGCCAGCTCCTCTGCAGCACTGAGCCGACTCAACTGTCTATATGTGCTTGCCAGGTAAGCCATGGTTCGTAAGGTATAAGGATGCTCTTCCCCGAGAACTTTCTTCTGTGTGTCAAAAACAACAGACAAGAGGTCCTCTGCCTTTGTGAACTGGCCTGAGGCAAGGTATGTCATTCCCAAACCTCCCATGGCCCGTAGTGTGTTAGGGTGGTACTCTCCAAGAATACTGATGCTCTTTTCCACAACAATGTGATATTGATCTTCTGCCTCTGTGAACGGGCCTAGTTCACGGTAGATATCTGCCAGAATGTACATGGACCACAGAGTGTCTGAATGATCTTCTCCCAGAACTTGGCTATGCTTCTCCACTGCTGACATTGCCAGTTCCTGGGCCTTGTTGAATTGGCCCAGGTGCTGATATGTTAATGCTAAAGAGCTCAGAGTCCTTGCAGTCTCAGGATGGTTTTCACCTGGAACTTTTCTCTGCTTCTCCAGGGCCAGCTCCAACACCTTCTTTGCTTCTTGGGGCTGACCAAGTGCACGGTGTGTTACTCCCAATGAATGCATAACCTGCAGAGCGTATGGGTTGCCTTCCCCCCCAAGAATCTGGTACTTCTCAAGCACTGTAACCCACAGGTCTCTTGCTGAGCCATACTCTCCAAGTTCATAATGTAGCCATGCAAGATTTTTCATTGCATCCAAGGTCTCTGGATGATTGTCCCCAAGATTTCTTTGCTTATTGAGCAGTATGAGTTTCTGCTCTTCAATGTCTTTGTGCCGAGCCTCTAAAGATGGCCAGGAAGTTGAAGCCAGTATGGTTTGGGTTCCAGAAATTCCAGGCATCCCTATGGTCCCATTGCTCTAAGACTGGTTAAATCTAGCTCTGCAACCAATCTATCTGTCTACTCACCAAATCTTCAAGCACATTATCATGCCCAGAAGCCATGCCAAATTGTTCCTCACTTTCGGAAAGATCAGAACCAGTGTCATCAAGCATCGGGTCCGAGAAGTCTGAACTTTCATTTGATATGCTTTCCTCATCTTGCGGAGATAGTCCTTCATAATCCACATCAAAACTTTGACTGGGTGAATCATCTGGAGATTTGATGCTCTGGCTAGAACTTTCCTGGTTGGTATCACTGTCAATGCTGTGTGCTGACAGGTTATTTGTTGAATGATTGGCAGCAGGGGTGGCTTGATCTCCCAGTACGGTATTTTGGCTGTCATGGATTTTTAAAATAAAGAGCAATGGATGGAGAAGCCTCTTACTTATCAACCATCACATTCAGGACCCGATCTTGATAGCTGGTGGGCAGAATATCTTCAAAGGTGGTAGTGGCAGAAGTAGATGCACATGGCAACAGTTCTGCAGCTCGTGGCCTTGGCAATGTCAGTTAATATATGTGAGTCAATGAACTGAAACTCACTCCCGCAGAAGCCAAAGAACTTGGGCAAAGCTTTCATACCATGGTTGCACAGCCCAGTCACACTGATCAAGCTTGCCAAACCAGTTTGAAAGACCATTAAGGAGTGTGGTGGCAAGAAAGTCCACACCATCATAGTCAAGTGGGGCTTCAGAAGGCTCAATAGGACCCAGGCTGGGAATATCCACCCCAATGTCCTTTAGCACCCGGACCATTCGACAACACAACTTGTTTGCAACTTGTGCATGTGCAGATCCCGAATTCTGCCAAAACCCAGGCAGATCAAGAACCCCAGCCAAATACCGCAAGCAGAGTGCGCTTGTGTAATTTGACACTCCACTTGAAATGTGGATCAGAACTATTTAGGGACCGGGATTTTTCAACTCACCAATCATGTTCAACCAACAGCTGTTCAATTGTGCTCAAGCCCTCGTGATGGCAGGCCACCAGGTCTGCAAGTAAACTCTCTTCTGTCATTGCCGAAATCACAGTATCTGCCAAGCATGTTGCGGCCAGAGCTTGCCAGAATGTCCATTCTTTATCAGGTGGGTCAGTGGACCGATCCCAAAGTGCAGAGATGGTGTCTAGTGATGTTGCACTGTCCAAAATTTTGGTCTGCAGAAATAGAACACGGAGACCGGGAAGTAAGGTGGCCAGATCAACAACCTCCCTGAATGCTTGACACTGTGTATTTGCGGATTCTGTGTTGTATCATTCCGTCAATCACTATAGGCAGAATTTCAACACAATATACACACGGCAAGGAATATTTCATGAGCTTCAAGCACTGTTTCTTAAGTTTTGGTGGGACGGTGGTTCGAAGGAGCTCCAACTGTTGCATCCGGTGTTCTCTATTTCCAAAGTAGGATTTAATCTTCCCCGCAATGACATGAGGACCGAGGCCCCATTTGTATGCAAAACAGTTAGCCTGAGTTTCCAAGACCTTTCCCACGGCAGTGTACACCTGATCCAAGGTGCGGCCTGGTGACGGGGAGAGAAATGCACTCAAAAGCAGTGCCCATCTGCCTCCCTTGGGGTGCGAGTTCTCTTGTATCATTACAATTCCATTATTCGAAACAGGTTCCCAAGGGATGAGTGCTTGGCTTGAGGCCATTGCCGCGATGGAGAGGGAATGAGTGCAGGGTGTGGTATTGGGAGGAAAGATACAGTCATGGAACACAACCTGCATACAGCACTTGTTCCCGCACAGCTCTCGAGATTTGAATGCTAATTTTGTATAGCTGTGGTTGACATTCATCTGTTTGTACAGGTTCCGGGATCAGAATACTATCATTGCGCTGTATCGCTGTTCTGAGCACTCATCATTCAGTTCCAAGGCCCGACTGGGGGCTGACTCGGAAACAAAATCCTCGCACACTGTCATGTATTTATTAGAGAGCTTGTGCAAAAGCCGCACCAGCCACATGCGGCTTTTCGGCATTGCGCAAAGTTATCGGGTTTTTCCTGGATTTGCTGCATGATTTTGCGAGTTTATTACACTCTCAGGTCTCTGTGACACTGTATTGCATTCATCCAAATCACTATCTGGTCAATGCGTGAGCTGGTGAAGCAGTTTGTCCAGCCATCACTCCAGCTCCACTCAGATTCTGCACACTTTTCACATCCTGCACAGAGCAGTTGCAGCAGTAATGCAATTTTTTCACTCACCCGGACTTGCCTGTCAACACAACTACCTCTCCACCGACTTGATTTCTCAGTAACCTCAGGTCTGATTTCCACATGCAGCTTTGTGCAATGCCAAAAAGTCACATACAGCTTGTGCGGCTTTTGCACAAGCTCTCTATTACCTATCCATCAACGATGTATTAACTCCTTGCAACCAATTCCAGGCTGGAAGAAAGGACGGTCCTTGATATACATTCAAATGTTGTTGAGAAAGCAGAGTGTGGTGAGAAGTCGGCTTCAAATCACTGATCAGGCGCAGCCTGGTGGAGTACTAGCACCGATTCCGAAAATAGAGGTCAAGGAATGCATGAAAAGGCATCATTTACAGCTAATTGCAGTACCAAAGGCGCGGATCGAAAAAATGCCGTTTTGGGCATTTTTTGATTCTTGCGACCGATTTGCCCATATCTCGATGAGTTCTGCACAGATTCAGCTGAAACATAGCTAGATAATTCGTACTAATTCATATGCAATTAGTGATAGAAACGGATTTTCAAAAATATTATATTTTGTATCTCCTGGCACTTGAGGCTTGTTTCGGCGCAAATTGGTGCTAGTTGGTTCACTTCTTGTCGGAACGAGCTTATTTTTTGATACGAAGTACTTCAATATGTAATAAGCAATGTGATAGAGCCAGAAGTATCAATATTTCCTACCTGCCTTGTCCCTACCCCGTTTGACAGTATTCTGTACTACAAAGACAGAATTTGCTATAATCACCGGATTTCTTGCAGAGACAGCGAGTCCAAGTATTGTATGGAACCCTTCAAACATTTATCCCTCATTCAGTTCGAAAAAAACGCGTTATACGAGGTAATCGGGTCGCGTCGTGTCTATTTGCAGTTGCCATCATGGCATGACTTCCCGTGATTTCATCAGTCCTGACTCGACGTGCATCGTCAGTGACACTCAGCCCTGGTGATGCCCACCAAGAAATCTCTGCAGGCAGCTCGCCGGCGCAGAAAGGAACTTGATACCAGCAGTACCCAACCTCAAACTCCTTCAGAAGCCACTGCAATATCTACAAAAAATGTATGTAGCCCATGTCAAGGCAAAAGCCAAGAATCCAGACAGCTAATCAATCCCTACACCCATGGCATGCAAGATTGCAATGGCTCAGTCGGAAAAATGCAACATAAGCAAGGAAACTGACCGCCAACAGTTCCAGTGTTGGCCCCAACAACACCCTTGTGTGCACGACCTACGAACCATGGGTTTCGGAACTGACTTCGCCATCTGAATTCTTGTCAAAGAAAGGATAGGTAAATCATATGTACGAAAATGCACATCACCACAACCAAAAATCCAACTTGTTATAAAAGACGTCCCAGCACGCAGCTCGGAGATGTTGAATAAAATATAGGAAGTGGATGCCCAAAACTCATTCGGGGCTTGTCTTGAAAGGCGAAACGAACAGTCGATCTTGCACCGCACCGACGAACTTGTGTCAAGTGATCGTGGGAAGGGTGGCCGTACACCAAATCCAAATGCTTTGTCAGCATAGTGGATTCGAATCTGCGAAAATATAAGAAAGAATAAATGTAGTTAGTAGCCCAAAAAATCCGAAGAATGAAAAGTATCAATGTAACCCTGGTATTTGCACCAGAAGAGGCTGCAAGAAATAAAAATGCCGAAAATAATGCAGCTGATGGAGTAGCCGTCCAACCATCTGTGTGAACGATTTCCACACTTCGGCCATCCGGCTCTGCCACAACGCGTTTTTTCGAACTGAATGAGGGATAAATGTTTGAAGGGTTCCATGCAACACTTGGACTCGCTGTCTCCGCAAGAAATCCGGTGATTATAGCAAATTCTGTCTTTGTAGTACAGAATACTGTCAAACGGGGTAGGGACAAGGCAGGTAGGAAATATTGATACTTCTGGCTCTATCACATTGCTTATTACATATTGAAGTACTTCGTATCAAAAAATAAGCTCGTTCCGACAAGAAGTGAACCAACTAGCACCAATTTGCGCCGAAACAAGCCTCAAGTGCCAGGAGATACAAAATATAATATTTTTGAAAATCCGTCTCTATCACTAATTGCATATGAATTAGTACGAATTATCTAGCTATGTTTCAGCTGAATCTGTGCAGAACTCATCGAGATATGGGCAAATCGGTCGCAAGAATCAAAAAATGCCCAAAACGGCATTTTTTCGATCTGCGCCTTCGGTACTGCAATTAGCTGTAATAAGCTTAGGAACTTTCCTTCCAGTACCTATGCAGGTCTTGAGCATTTGACACGAAGAAAACATGTTGAGCTGAGCCGACCTGACCGAATATTTCGAAAAGTGGTACAAGTTGCACTCTAAAATATTCAACCCGCATTCAAAAATAAATGATACACGCGCCGCTGTACCAGCCACTATTGCCATCCACTCGAGCACTTCTACGAGCTTCACTGCATTTTGACAGGTTCTGGACCCAACTTAGCCGAGATATGACGAGCCGGTCCCGAGGTGCCTCGGCTGACCTCGAACGGCTGTGTCGAGGTCAGCCGAGGCACCTCGGGACCGGCTCGTCATATCTCGGCTAAGTTGGGTCCAGAACCTGTCAAATGCAGTGCTTGAGTTCAGCTCACCTGATTGACAAGCCCAAGATCGGCTATATCCGCTGAAGTTCCAGTGCATTCCTCAGAAACACTGTTCATATTGTGTACATGTTATGAGAATAGCCAAGCCGCACATCGCACATACGGGTAGGTGTACGGTATATCAGATTAGCGCCGCATCTGAATTTGGTCGATGTACACACATGATAGGGATCCAACAGCGCCGTTGAACTTCTATGTAGACTAACCTTGGTTTGATCCGCCGAAGTCTGATTCAGCGCGTTCCCGAGAGACGCTGGCGGTTCCTATCGTGCTGAGAAAATATACAATGCGCAGCACATACGACTGCGCAGCATATCAGATCAACACCGCTTCGAAATTGGTCGATGTACAAGAGGTGCCGTTGGACAAACCTACTTTGGCATGTATTTTCCGGTCAGTCGGCGCTTCTGTGATTACAGCAGGAATTAAGGTTGAGCCCAATGCACTCTAAAACAATGGATCCAGTGGACCGCAATATCGCTAGAATTGTCCAGTCGATGCGGGGCTGTGCGGCGAATCGCTGCGAAGAGGGGACCGTGAAGGGATTCCTCTCGTCCTGTTGAGGAGATATCGAATACATTGTGAATGAATCATACGGTGCGCCGCTGCAAGCTTCAAAGCAAAAAAAAAAGCAACAAACGAGTGAAAAAGCACGGGAGGCAAGTTGGCAAGTTGACAACTTGCCGGGACGAGAGAACGAAATCCGGACAGGGTAGTGCGATCCAGACGTGTTGGAAATGTTCTTGAAATCTGAGGCGAGCGGGGGTTGAATAAGGAATGAAAGAAAGGGACGAACGGATAGGACGGATAGGACGGATCCGGAGCGTACCGGGTCATTACTGCATGGACGGCGTCGAGTTCAAATCCGAAAGAAAAGGCACCAAGGAAGGAAGGCGTAGCACCAATTCGATCGGGGAGAAAAGGGTTTTTTGATCTTTGCCTCGCCCCTGCTCATTGATGCGATGTCAAGACAGACTCTTGCCTGGGGATCTGAGATAAACTTGCAGCCACGGGGTACGCGAATCGAATCGGATGTGGGACCAAAACCGAGTGCGCGAGAAGTTGGACGACCCTATCGTGCGCGGTGATCCGGGGCTCCTGAAGCGCAGCGCGGGAGGACGAAAAATAGCGGCACTCGACATGTAAGAAATAATGAGAGTAGCCTGAACTTCTGGTGTGGAAATCGACTGTTTTTAAATGGCGCTCCGGTGTATATATTCTGTCTGGAGTCATTAGTGGAGGAAGTTGGAAGAGGAAAAAGAAATGAAGAAAGACAGGGGACAGTACTAGTTGTACAGGCGTATAAATGCCGGCGCAAATGAATGCGTAGATGCGAATTGTTGACGCGGGTTCAGTCTCTGGGAATTCACGCCTCGTAATGGGTGAGCTGGATCAGACAGGCGCAAATCAATTAGCTGAATGCGCAGAACTTGAAATCCCCGCATCCCGAGACTTCGAGTCCAAGACCGATGAAAAGAGAGACGTGCCAGGCTATCGGATGCACTTGATATTATAACACATGGGTCGAGTTTTACCAGCAGCTGGGTATCGTTCTCTTGTTGGCTACCCGACATTTCTGATGAGGCGTCTACATCCACGGCAGTGAAGGCGCTCACCGCTGAGTGAATAGAATCGTCGCTGGTTGCATCGCACCGCTAGCACGAGAGTAATGTTCGTGCAATTGGAATGAATATCGTAAGGATCAGCTCTAGAGCAGTAAGCGTTCCGGAGATGGGCAGAGGAGGGAAGAGCGAGATGAGAACCACCGGTCCGACTGTCCCGCTCTTTGGCTTTGCTTAGCACTTGCCGATTTGCCGTTCCGCTTTGCTTTGCTCGCTCACTCGCTGCTCGCAAAAGAATATTACAATCTACTTTTCATCCCATCCAAAGAAGTGCAAAGAAGATGTGGAAGCGCAAGCAGCGACTGCTACAGGCAGAAGAACAGCTTGGATAGAAGATCGTGGCAACAACTAGACCATGCGCCGCCCCGCCGCCGAGCCCGCGCCCTCGTGCGCCGCCCAGCGAAGTAGGGCCTGCTCGAGCCCAAGAATGAGCACCGACTGGAGGACGCCGAGGCGCTCAACTTCACCGACGTGTGTCCGTCTATTTGCGTTCTATGCGACTCTACCGGCTAAACTGTGTCCTCGCCTTGCAGGAACAACGTATCTCGCTCTTCCTCTCGTTCCGAAGTCTCAAGCTCGAGTGGAGCGATCTCGATGGGATGCGCTCCGTGCGCTGGTGCTGCAATGTGTGTCATTCATTTCTATCTCTTTAATCCACGGTCCACATACGAGCCGCGATCCAATTCCAATTTCTTGGCACCCCATTTCGTGTCCTCGAACTGACGCGCGCGCCTCCGCAGTCTTCCCGCCCGCTCCCCTTACCTGCACCCGAAAACCCAGCTCCACACCGGCACGCGGGACCCAATCCACCCGCCCGCACCCCCGCTTTCGCCACACGCCAATGTGCACTCCTACTCCTACCCTGCGCCCGCAGCGCCCCCGCACTCCTACTCCTCACCCCCGCCGGCGGCATCAGAGGCCTTCGCCCTCCTTACCACCACGTACCTCGTGTCCTTCGGGAAGGACGACACCGTCTGTGTGCGCCGGCCGTCCTATTCCTCCCCTACCTTCACACACTCCAGGCACGCTGTGGCGTTCCCCGTGTCGCCGCACCGATACGCCTCCGCACCCACGCCCACTGCGCCGACGTCACCTCGACGCTCTCCCCGCCGACACCGCCTGGGATGCCGCCCATGGTATGGAGCGTGTCGTCCCTGCCCGCGCCTGTGCGCACGTCGCCGACGTCTGGTGGGAAGCCGAGGTCGAGCGCGAGGGAGAAGAGGCGGAGTCCTGTGAAAGGATTATTTCCCCTCTCCATCTCCTCCGCTTCGCCTGCATCGGCGACGCCGACGACGACGCCGTGTCCGATCCGGGCGCCGCTCCTGCCGCTCGTTTCCGTTAAGAGGAACGCGCCGGAGGAGGACGATGAAGATGCGTGGGTCGACGCGGATGACGACGATGACAACGACGACGAGGGGGATGATGAGGATGAGGGCGTGACGGTCGTGGACGACCAGGACCATGCGGAAGATGGGGACGGGGAGCTGCCGACGCCCGTACCGTGGTGCTCCGAGCTGCTTGCGCGTCCCACGCTCAACGTCAACGTCCACATCTGCGTGCCGCCCGCGTATTACGAGAGCGAGGGGGAGGGGAGGAGCCGCAGACGCCCGTCCCATATTCGTTTGAACGGGAGGCGATGCTGACGCCCTACTCGGAGGCGGAGCGGGAGAGGGAGGGGGAAGGAGAGCAGGTGGGCGGGAAGCGGAAGCGGTGGCCACCACGTCGCTTGCTACCGCCACGTACGTCACGCCGCGCCGTCTGCTTTCCCGGAGTCCTCGTCTGTCTATGTCTCAGAATACTGTATCCATCCTCGTTCGCTCGCTCGTCACGACTGCTCATGATCCCTACCTCCTCTCTCTCCTTCATATTTCTTATCTCTTGTGTATGAATCCACCATGGCGGAGCAGACTGAATAACTTGAGCAGGTGCGTATGATACCATTGGGGAGGGGGGAGGATCTCCTCCGTGGGAATCCCGCTCATCCCGCGGTCCACAGTGAGCGGCATGTGTTGTCGAAGAAAAATTGGGACGCATGAGCCAGAATGTTTTTGTGGCAATGAAAGTCGACAGAGTCAGAAAAGCGCAGGATGATATCGGCAGAGGGCTCGAAGATTTCATCCGGAGCGACGGCGACACCGGAGAAGGGTTCTGGTGCACTGGGTGAGTACTGCTGATGTTGTTTCCGACATGAGGGTGGGAGTTAAGGGGAAGTCACGAAATGTCACATCCCGTGCCATCTGTCACAAGGCTGTCACTTGCGCGTCGCGTCAGTCTGTCAGAATGGAGCATTGCACTTAGCGCACGCCCAGCGGCAGACTTCGACAATTGAAAAGGTCACGCTAATTGCCGCCGTATTGGGACCGACGCTCTTCCCACTACTTAGTCCACGTGTTTTTTCGACGGACCTGTAACAATACCGCGGTTTGTAAAGAACCGTTTTAAGCGTCCTTCGGCGCATGTGTCCTCCGTAGGCAACACAAGGCAACTGCCAGACCCGGAGGCTTTCGGGGAACCCAGCAAGGAAGGAAAGAGAGAACCCGGCTCGAAGCCTGCAGAGGCGTGAGGAGTGATGTTCATGGCTTGGCTTCGAGTTGTGGCTTAAGCCGTGGCTTCGCAAGGCCAGAGAAAAGAGTTCCATGCGATAATTTCTGCCAAGCCCTCCCTGGTGGCTTTGGCTTTGGCTTGAGGAACGCGAAGCGAAAGCCCGTTCAAGCACGGTCCGAATCACCAACGCCGGTTTCTAGGAGTTATCCCGGTATATCTCCCTATTTATAAAATTAAGCCTGTCCGTCTGTCCGAAGCTTTTTAAACTCCGCTTTTAATCTATCATTCCGGCAGAAGTGGGAGCCGGCGCGAAGCGCCGGCGAGCGCTTGTAAAACAAGTAAAAATACACCTTCGCCCCTGGAACACTTTCTGCTATCTGAGTTCCAGAACGCAGATCCCAAAGGTTACCCCGTGCCCCACGGTAGACTCCAGACAGCAAAGACGGTGAACTAGAATTACCTCCGAATCAGACATGTTACACTCTACCAGGACGAAGCAGTGGGAAAGCATCACTAGGTGTGAGTGGCCGTGGGTTCGCTACCTGCTTCAGAAGAGGAAGAATAATACTAAAAAAGGTAGGTGCCGCAAAGTTTGACCCGACTCCCTCTCACATCTTCCCCTCGTGAGCAGCTGATGCCGTAACCCTCGCCATTCATGTCCGCTCATTCCCCGCAGATCCCAGACTCGGTATTATTGAGCGCCCTGTGCAATACAGTTTGGAGTTTATAAGTGCAGACCACCTTCTGGTACCCGATGCTCGCCATGTCCGCCATCCCAGCGACCTCAATAGCTGCTCTGGACGGCACTCTGGGTTCCATCGAGATTGGGGGCGTCGTAGGGACGTTCTTATTTGGAATAATAACCCTTCAGGTAAACCGCCCACAACTATCTGGAGCAGGCCCCACCAACTTCGACTGATTACCAGGTCCACAATTACTATCGGACATACCCCGCAGACTCAATACCGTTGAAGCTGCTCGTCAGCCAATTTTTTCGCTTCGTTTCCTCATTGGCTAAAACTGGCCTCAGGTCGCCGTCATCTGGTCGGCAAGATACACTCTAGGTTATACTGTATTTACTTTCTAGCTGTAGGTTTCTGGAGCTAGGGCATACGATCTCGACTTGGCATGCAGTAAGCGGCGGGTTTGGCCGATGAAGTCGCCACTCAATGAGCTCTGTCAGATCTTCACCCTGAGCATAACGTTTTATGGACAGCCAGACCATATTTCCGATCCCCCACACTCGCTTCAGATGACCCTGATGTTCTCAGCACCGATTTACGCCGTTGTACAGGTGGGGTCATTCCAAAGATAGTCGGTGTCGTCGTTCATCAAATATCCTAGGTCTTCTTCGCCAATCGAGTCCGCATTGTGTCCGGACACTGCAACATCATGCTGTTGTGTTGTTTCCTTTCCCTTCTGCGGTTCGCTTGTAGCATGGGCATGCTTGTGGTGACACTGCAACACGGGCTAGCTATCCTACAGGTCAAGTACCGTTGGCTGATGGCCACAGGACTCTCGCTCGGGCAACTGTAGACATCATTATCGCACTTTCGATGTGCTGTTGTTTATGGCAACTACGCCGCTCCATGTTCCAACGGTGAGAG
Organism: Mycena olivaceomarginata; assembly: GCA_029378375.1. NCBI lineage: Eukaryota > Fungi > Basidiomycota > Agaricomycetes > Agaricales > Mycenaceae > Mycena > Mycena olivaceomarginata. The sequence continues at coordinate 33,194 of JARKIC010002940.1, forward strand.
CTCAAGCTTCAAAATATTATTAAATGCATGTTGTGATACATTCACAGGTCGAGACGAATGGCAGACATGATTATGGCATGGAGTATAGGTCAGATTACTCGCCCCCGACTTTCATAGATGATTTTTATCAGTGGTTCGGTTCAGAAACTGGATGTGCTACGAGGTGATGGGATTCCTGGATAAACTCAACATTGCTGATTTTCTTGAAGTGGAACGAGCCTCATACAACTCTTTCTCGCAAGTCCATCCATGCCTAACTTTAAATTTTCCGCTCATAGTCCCATGGGTAGTTTCTCACTCGGAGCGATTGTGAGCTTACTCTGTGCGGTCTTTTCCGAATATTTATATTTCTTTGCAGTGGTCTGGTTCCCATTTTTCTTGGTTACGGCGAGACGTGGGTTTCTTTCCCAGTTTGCAACAGTCACTCATGTATTTGGCAAAATCAGTATTCTCGAATTCGCTACTGGTCTCGTGGGTGGTATTGAAAATTTCTGTTTACTTCCCTGTGTTCAACCCCAAGATAGCCTCAACAGTCGCCACACACTTCGTTCTCTGAATCAAGACGAGCCCTTCCTGGATGTCGGTACATTGAGGAGATCGGGAATGACTGCGAATGCAGCTTTGAGAACATCGTCGGTCAAAAGAGTGAGTTTCAGTACTCATCGCAGACCTGACATTCACCCATGGTTTGAACCAGCCATTAAACATTGCGATGTCTGTTGCGATTCAGACAGATAGTGACCGCGATTATGATTCCTCTTTTCTGCATGTGCGTATTTTCCTTTGATTGAAGTTGAATTAAGTTTGAATGAAACTGGTTGTAGAGCATTGACTAACAGACAGTTTCATGGGAGTTTCCTGCTATTCATGAGCAATGTATCTGTTGCGCTTACGAGCACAAACGAGTCGTAAGCCTCGAAAAGAGCCAGAGGAGCGAAAAATAAATTTCGGAGAACCAATGCTCCACATGAATTTAGTCCCACAGACACCCCTTCCGCACACGACTAGAATTAATTCCGCGCCGACTGTAGTTCAAGTTAAGTACAGCAGGGGAAAACACATATTCATGTATTTACGAGATGATCATGGAGTAATGGTGCTTTGTCAACTCTGCGGTCTGTCTGGAGCCTCGCTTTAAAGCACCCGGTGTTGAACCGATTTCAAGTTAAAGAGTGGAAGCGTGAGAAAGAATAAGTCAAACATCATGTGATACGGCAAACTCCTTCATAGTCATCGTTATACCATTCAACGGCCTGAAGGATCCTTCGAACCCTTCCTTTCGAAGTTCTCATTCGAATTATGTCATATCCAGCGTTGCAGATGTTATTTCATTCCGCCAGGCACGCCTTTCTCACTCGAGTTTTTTCATGTTTGAACTCTATTGACTGGTCTTGGACAGGTCTGAATGTCCCTTCCTTCGACTTCCACGGAAGCTCACCCGTGTATCTCCGCGAACTCTGTGCGTGCAGGTGAAAAAGTTGAACTTCAAGCCCAATTTTCAAAAATCGAACTCTTCCATTTGCCAGTGTTCACCGGACTCCAATTTTTTATCTGGGCAAGCGCTCAGAGCTCGAGGCCACAGTCCCACCCATGCAATTGGCTCTTTATGGCTTATTCTACTCATTCCGGCTCTGCAGCTGGCGTATGCCCTAAAGTAAATGTAAGGCTAATAAGGTGTGCGTCGATGCCCAGTCAAATTTGCCCCGTGATTCATAACTTAAAGTCATGAATCACGGTGGAAGTTCTGAATTCTAATCGCTTTTTCGGTACTTGACTTATTGTTCGTGTACAGTACCTGTCGAGTGAGCCAAAAGACAGAGCTTGGAATAATAACCGCACCACCGAGGATGTCAATCTATAAGCACCGTTGCAAGGATGTGTTAGCAATGAGGCAAATATACCATTTGAAGCCCATTCCTCGTGCGATATCTCATCCGCGATTGGTAGAGTTAATCAATCAAACCAAATGTACTTATTTAACCTCTGATATAGGACTGATCCATACTCACATAGCATTTGTAACGGATCGTGTAGTTTTTGTGGTTTACTGAACCCGTGTATAAGTTTCTTGATAATGTGTGAACAATTAAGTATAGCTAGCTCGCAGCTTTGGCAATACTCGATTGAAGGATGTTTTAGATAGAGGTAAGTGCGAAACGTTTACCAATGTCCGATAGACGAAGCAAGGGAATCAAGCGATTGCGGAGGGCGCGTTAGAGCAGAGTAATTGTGTGGGTGAAAAGTGAGTTACATTATCCAGTACCAGCGGTTTATATACTCAATGGTAGCTAAGGTGAAGTGAAATCAGAAGTGAAACAAGGGTGTATGAAATATGATGAAGCAAGGGTTGTAAATTAGTGGGTAGGAAGGAAATGAGTATCCACACAGTGGATGGAATATGAAATGAAAAGAATTGGAAATAAAATAGAACATACGGTCGTTGAGTCATGAAACAGAGATATCCATCACAGCATTAGTGGTCTTGGTTGTGTTGTATTCTACGGGTTGGAAGCCTCGTGATAGCTATCAGCACTGGTCTGCTTTGCGTTTCCGCAACACCTGATAAATTAACACTGTCGCATTCACTTTGTGTATAAATGTTCCTCGTCCTACATCCTCTTGCTATCGAACCTTGGTTCGCAGCGTTTCACCCACCTCACTCAATGTCACCCCGATTCCGGCGCCCTCGCGTCCATACACACTCACTCCCTCGCCCTCGCCATCCGCAAGTGCTATTAGCAGGTCTTCCGGGTCCCCGCCTCCGAGCCCAGCGTGTACATTCCCGTTCACCGGCGCCACGCTTCATTGTCACCATCTCCCTCCCGTCAATCTCCAAGCGAACCCCCCAGCCCATGTAAGTACCGCTGTCTGCAATGCGTAGATTCCGAACTAAAAGACGAACTTAGCTGTCTCAAGTCCCTGCGTGCCTATCCCGTAACTGCACTCCTCCGCCTCTCTTGTTCGCCGCTCTCGATCCAGCTATCGGCTGCGCCCGCCATGCGCACAGTGCCCTGTGTCTTGGGTGCAGAGGAACAAAACTAAACTAACTTGGGGGGAGGCCGATGCTTCGCACGGCATAACTCATACTTTGCGATAATTCTTTCACTACACGGCCAGAGGTTAAATGCGCCCCAGGTTGACTCAAAAAGGATGAGATCAGGGATAATAATGTGGATATCCCCAGAAATTTTGTTCAGTCAAGGTTAAAATCCAGATTATGGCCCCACCTTGAGTAAAACATGCAACCTCCATCCCAGTGAGCAGCAGGCCGACCCGAATCCATAATCTGGGCTGACCTCAGTTGCCTCAGAAAGCTGATCCGTGCACCGCAGCCAGTGATCATATTGCGACATACTGTTGATAGCATCTTGAACCTCTTCTTTCCTCCCTTCATGTGTCTCCCTGCCACATTGTCCGTTTCCTTTGCTGTCTGCTCAGTGTTTACACCGGGATCCCAAATGCCTATGTCTGACCATGTCTAAGCTGCGCATGGCTCATCTGCCTCTTCCTTCAATGTCTCTTGCCATTGTCGGACTGTAGTCTCTTTCAAGAAGTAAGAATTAAGACACCTGCAAACAGCGCAAGGCCATTCTCGAAACTTCAAGGCATGAAAATGTCTGGATCAAGAACAAGAGCTGCTCAAGGACCATGTCAATTCTTCAACGACAAGATGGATTTGGAGTTCCTTTTAACTACTACTATTTTGTGCAGCACCACTCCTGTGCACTGTTTCTCCTGTCTGCACCACTGCACCCGCACTGGACTGACTCCCTGTGGCCCGTGCAGCCGCCGATGCGAAGGCATGTCACCGCCGACATGACGTGACTCATATCCCGCCCAGTGGCATTGTGCATACACAAGCACAAGATCCATGGTTGGCCTGGTGGAGACTATATACAGGACAGGCATTATTATGTATGACTTTTGTGTTCTGCTATCAACAAATGAAATTGGTTTCTATTGTTATTGCAGCTCATGCAGCACGAGGTCGGGCAGGGGTTCAAAGGGAACTGATGCAGCCCACGGCTAAGCTCACTAAGTTGAACCCCTGCACAAATTTTTGAAGTCGGGGTTAACCCCCAGAAATAATAAATCTGGGTGAAATCTGCTGTTTATCACCCAGACTGATATGGTACTCAACTGAGGCTATCCTGTGAATTCTCCAGAGTCCACACACACTGAATAGAGTTACCTACCCGTGTAATACCCAGTGTTCAAATAGACACATATTATCTTCACTTTCATTGATTACCATGACTGCCGATATGATTTCGATGATGTCCGATCACGGCATCCGGGTGGAAATTGTACCGTTGCAGCCGACCATCAAAGTTTCGGGATTATCCGAAGTCTTGCGTACGTGTCGTGTGCACCGCCACGACCTGAAGTTGAACTCTTTAAAATTTATCGCGGATTTCTGTAGCCGCAAACTGCCCAAACGGAACTAAATGTATAGAGTGGAACCACTTACACCCTCAAATGATGTCCAAAGGTGTTGGATGGTAGACACTACAACCTTGAATACAACAAAAAAGCACATTTTTCGGAAGGAATATATTGATCCAATTGGTTAGTCCCCGTGTAAACGGTGTGTATCGCCCCTAGATGTACTCTTTCGGATACTCAAGAACCCCCTGTCATCACATTTGCACTGGTTAAATTCCGCAACTAAATTGGGCAATCTCTTCTGCATGACGTCTTCAACGACGGGCACCAATTCCATGAAACCAAACAGTATATTCCGAATGGAGCATTTTTCATCAGCCGTGGTTGCAACCAACACTTTTCAAGAGTTGGGATATGCAATGGCATTGAGGAAATATTTGCTTTGGGGCGCTGTTTCAGTCTCAGAATTCAAGGTGAATCCGCTGAATAATGGTCCATAGATTTGGAACAATATGTGCAAAAGATTTGCAGGTTGGACAAGCAGACCTGACCCACGAGCAATAGGCGGTGCACATCGTGCGTTGCAATTGCCGGTCAAATAACAAATACCGGAATGAACATAATTCACCGGCTGCACCAATGAGAATATCGACAAATCGGCATCTTCTAAAGGGTCGACTGGGGACTCAATGTCCCCACAATCCTGGGGAAAAACTTCCCTATTGCAGAGGGATTCAACTCAGAGCAAACTCGCCCTCCGGACCAAAGGTGCCCTCGTTGGAGAGAGGAACCAGCTGTCTGATGTGGGTCAAACACGGAACCCAATTCGCGACACATCAATGGAGTCAACATCTTTCCAGCGGATCGAAAAGATGGAGCCCCGTGAACTGAGACCAGGCGGTAACAGCATTGGTATACCGTTTGGGACAAGCGGGACCCTCGCAACGTCCGAAGCTCGAGGCGCTAGGGGGCCGTCGAAATTGACAAAAGCCATTACAAGACACTGGTATAGACGATTCTCAACAGCACTTGCTTTGTGTGTGCAATTTCGACCAGGACTCGAAGTCGACTGCATGATCTCCCGGACAGGTATCGTAACGTCAAACGAAACAATAATTGGTCTGCACGTGGAGAGCACAATACTTTCGGAAGTGATCTTGAAAAATATACACTGACGTCTAGACTGAGTGCAACGCAGTGGACAACTGGCCTCAGCGGCTCGTTGGATCACTTGCATCAAAAGCAAGCTGAAGTCCCCGTTATTTTTACTAGGGAAAACTGCGGGCTCAAAGCCAAGCAAATGGTCAATCGTGAGCCGATTAAAATAATCTTGAGTCGGAATCTCCGAATTAGAGGATACCCATAGCCGCCGACAGCGATGGTTGAAGTTGAACTTTGCAACAATTTGTATCGGAGGTTCTCGGGCCCGAGAAGGCCGAACACGTGTGACAGGTGCAGTCCGTTCCCCAGTTGCAAGTTGCGGATCTCAACGGAACCCTCGGGACCCGGTAGAATAGGCAAGGATGTTCTCGACGGTAAATCCCACTTATGCTAGGGGTTCAGACGATTTGGACGAGCCGGGAACTTGTAGGAATTTGGGTGAGCTCGCAAATGTGGGGCATTGCTGTGGAAGGTTGAACATCGGGATCGGGATCAGAGGTAATCTAGAGCTCGCTGAGTGCCGACAACAGAAAGGCAGTTCTTCACATTTTGGGGTAGCTTGTCATCCACAGAATTGTCAGTCTGCGTGCCCAGTGACAGAATGGAATGAGATGCAACTGCCAGGGGTGAGCTGGCATCAACAGAATTTGCAAGACCCGCAAGGTCAGTTTCGACGGCTTCCGCTCGTTTGAAACCGTGATCACAACAGCGACCGGAAGCGGACTCTCCGCCCAATGGAAGCTCCATGTCAAGAGCGAGAACGAAGTGTGCTGCCACTCGTTCATAGCCATGTTTTGTAAGGTTCCGGGAGTCTTGGCGCACTATTTGGAAGTGCAGCGCGACTATGTGCTAAAATCATTGTCTGTTTCTGAGGCAGGAAGTCGAAACAATCCGCAATAAGATCACAAAAGTTCTCGAAATTCGTTCCAAAGCCATAACTGGACTCCCCGCCCTCCTCGACTTCCATACGGATTAGAGGGACAGTGTGATCGCGCTCTTTGAGCATGCAGTGAGGAGCTTTTAGCCCAAGCGGGCACGTCTTCACTGGGCTATCATACACTAACTCAACCAGAGGATTTCCGGTAGCAAATCTTGGGTTGTTTCCTACAAAGTAAGCCGGTTCATCCGGAAAAAGGTGCAGATACATTTTGCAGGCACGCTCCCTTTTCTGCGCTGATCGCGAGGGCGCCTTGTAGAATCTCAATTCGACAGGGTTGCGGTCATATGTCGCCTTGAACATAACTGTACTAGAGGTCCAATTCAACCGGAGGGTCTCAATCGGTTGGAACAATGTACTCGGTCCGAAGGTTCCACCCTGATTCTTGGTGGGATTTGCAAGGCGAGTGAGAGGTTATAATGATCCAATTGTTCGATAAATGAGCTGCATTTCGCGTTCGCGCAGCAGAATGGGATGCTTGACACAAGGATTTCAGCCCAACCTGTGCTGAAGGCGGGCGTTGAACCTGGACGGTCCACACAATGTTGCATGACGCGCGGACCTCAGAGAATCGCACGAGAATGTGCCAGGAGCATTCGTTGACAAAGAATCAATATATTCCATTCTCCTTAAGGTGAGTATCCCCGGCTCGTGCGGCGGACAAATTATTAAAGGAATGCAACTTGAGGGCTAGTGCGCCTATTGGTACAGAAGCATAGATTCGGCAATATGTAAACAACTCAATCTCGAGTTGTGCTGAGGTGAATCTAAATTTAAAGGCTGCCAGAGATATCTGGTGCACTGTTGGCCGGAGGGACAAAGCCCGGCGTAGGGTGAATCGTGTCTTGGACCCGAACTCAGTAATTTCAGCTTCGTAGAGCCTCGGAATGCCTGTCAGCGGGCTAGAAAGCATGCATGATTTGGAGTATTTGCGGCAGGGGAAACAAGTTCGAAATACGTCCCGTCTGTACGCACTGGCACTCCCAACACAGAGTAGTGCCAGTGGGCATTGAGGGCCGAAATCACGACTCTCGCCGTGCTATGCAACACCGATGTCTGCTTAGGGAATGAGAGAAGCTACACTTGTGCGATATTATTTAGCCTTTTTGAGCATTGTCTTGCAACGGTTCTGTATTGTCGATGTGCTCTCGTTCTGTACATGCTCCATATCCAGTTGTTCAGTGCTGCAGCGTAAAGCATCATGAGTATCCGCTCTTGACTCAGGCTGACTGATTAGGCCCACCTCTCAATCAGTCATTCCTCGTGTGTGATTGTTGCAAGATGTCACTGACCTTAAATGTAAGATTATCAATCCCAAGGAGGTCCGCAACATGACCACTCAAACTCAACTTTACCGCTATTGCGGAACATAACAGGCGATCGATGTTGTCGGATCTACCCGAAGTCCTTCGTACAAGGACCCTCGGGTATATCCGACAGAACTGATTGCCGATCCAACGTACGGAGAGTCAAAGTATAAAAAGAAATAAAGGCTGCAGTGGTTGTAAATAATGGTAAAATGAGATGTAATACTGATAATGAACAGTGAAAGGTGACTTGGGATACACATCATTG
>JARKIC010002941.1:0-41065 GCA_029378375.1 Mycena olivaceomarginata
TGATGTCACGGGGATCCTGAGGATCCGGCGAAGGAGTCGGTGGGTTGCTGCCAGTTCTTGAGGCTGAAACTGCTTTGCTGCTGTAATATTGAATGCTCGTGCAATATTCTTCGGTGAGCTCGCCTGCAGAGGCATCAGGTACCAAGTTGAATTCCGAAACCAGCAAGACCGACCAACGATCACCTAGCAGCATGCGAGACGATAATTTGCAAGGATCTATCTGTAAAATTGCTGGAGCGTACCGTATTTCATGAATCCTTGTAATTTCCGGTCAGTCTTTGACGCGGATGGTCCGAAGGAAAAGTCATACCTATTCCGAAGTCCCACCCCATCAACATCATCATCTGTAGGTGGGGGCTAGTGGCGTCAGTGAATGGAGCTCATGTCACAAAGCATGAACATTGACTTACCGGTCGGAATACAGGGAAGAGCGCCGCTCGAACAGCTCTTTCACAGCTTCCATTGAAGATAAAACGACAATGGACGTTCCTGCGGCATTTAAATGGATGATATCCGAATCTAAGTGAAAATTAATTAGGATGACAATATCAGAAAAGAAACATACTAAATTGTTTGCTCCATTGGAGATACGTCTCCCACTGGCGCTCTGGAGGGATGTCGAATAGATTGCCAACAAGCGGCAACTTTTTGGGTCCAGGTGGCAACGGAAGTTGTGAACGGCTGCGTCGCCAGCGAAGTCCGTAGAGTACAATCAAGAATATGGCGACAGCCCACGTAGAGTTGTTGGAGGCGAGGGGTATGAGTTGGATCATGGGGAAGGAATTCACGTCCTGGTTCTGCAGCTCGATTTTAACGGCCCTCAACTATAAGCACCACAATAAATCCATTCGGGGGGTGCGGTGTTGCGAAGTAGTAGGAAATTGTGATAAATCGGATAATCGGGTGGTTAAGATTGAGGACAGTCCCGGTAGACACCTAGACACCGGAGCCGTTCCGCGGCGGCAAAGGACCGGAATCCAAACCTTCAGGCGATGTCGATGTTGTGAGTAATCGAAGGTAAACGAAGCTGGGATAAATTTAAACCAACCAACGATCACAGTAAAATGAACGTAACCGACTCAAGGGATCCGCCGTCGTTGCGGGCTTTTTTTCTCTTTTGTTTTGAACGGCATATGTAATGAGGCTGAAGACAGGATACAGTGTATCACATGAGTTTCTTGCAAACGTCGAAATTGCGCGAGGAAATTAATCTCAGACGTAACGTCCAACGGTGTCTCAGGTTCATACCGAGCAGTATGATACTCACCTTGAAATAGCATTACACCACACGCCCCGCTCAGAAACGCCGGTTCCAGCGGGCATCGCATCGTTTATAGGTCCCCGGAAACTTCCGCCGTGGCGCCCGTTTGAGCAATTCAAAAGACAGAGGAGAACAAATTTGGAAGTCGCACCATAGGTCCATCTTATTCTGCAAGGAACTCAGCTGGACTGGCGACGCCAGAAGACTCATGGGCTGGACCAGTCGCCTACCCGTGTTATTCGATGAATCCCAAGTGGCGAATCTGCATGGCTTCCTCGAGACTCTGGTCAAGAATAAATTCGCCCAAAATAAACGGGATGAGTAAGACCACCTGGTGAGTAAGACCACCTTTGACCACGGAGTCGGGGTGCGAAGCCGGTGTGAGATTGTCTGAAAAGAAGTGCACATGAGCACAGGTTCTAACTTGAAGTTCCTAATCGCTGAAGCTCGCCTCCGTCATTGGCATCCGAGTCATCGGTCTCAACCCCACCGTGGGTACTACCTGCACGGTGCTCAGAATCCCGCTTAAGTGAGAAGGACCCCCTTCCCCAGCGGGCCCGAAGCCATGGCGATGCACCACGGCTTGGAAACAGCTTTTGCCTTTGGCTTGAGGGTTGGCAAGCCGCAAGCCGTGGCTTGAGCCCCGGCTTGACTACCATACAAAATAATCACTTCTGGTGTGGAAAATTGCAGTCAGTATGCATTTTTTCTTGAAAGAGCGACTCACAACGATGTCAGGCAGCATCATACGATAAATCGGGTTCGGTTCCAGCACAAACACAAGTGGGCCGCCAAAAATTGGATGAAGGACTTCTGTGAACACTCTCGGAAGAAATTAAGTACCAGTGTTTTTCGTGGTCCATCTCGTGGTCCATCATACTCCACAGTGCGGGGGAAAAAAATCAGTCGAAGCCGACGGGCCCTAAGCCAAAGCCAGCAAGCCAAGCCAAGCCATAGCTGGGGGCTTTGGCTTTGACTTCGAGAATATCAGGCCAAAGCGGTGGCTTGCAAGCCAAAAGCCGGGCGGACCACAGTGGCACTAATTGAGGCAGATTAGATTCGGGATCTGCCGTAGATCAATGCTTAGTCATTATCTTTTCCTCTTGACCACAAACCAGCGAAAAATGAGCGGTGGATGCGGCGCCCCGATTTCAGTATTTTCACGCCTATATGCACTCTTGCACCTCCTCCGATAACACGTCAATTCTCCGCTCCCCCCGTTCTCGTGCAAGAGAACGCACGAAAATTCACGGGTTCTACCCTGCTCTTGTCTTCTCCTCGCCGGACAATGGCCCGCGTAATTAAGCACTGGCTTGGTCCCGCAACCAGCTCGCACGTTACGCACTTGCCGAATCACCAGCAACCAAAACGAAGGTCTCCTTGGATACTGGCCACGCAATGCGCCGTTTGCGCGGCCGACGCGCTTTACGAACGTCACAGAGCTCGGGACTCGCTGCGGAAACCGTATTTCAGCCTCAAGCGCACCCTGAGTGACACGCTCAAAGCATGTCTACTAAGTCCGAAAGGTGTTCGGGGCCCTGTTTTGAAGCAGATGTCGTTGCGGACGAGAGGTGATCACAAAGTGCATTTTATATTTTATCAGCGAATACTGTTGCTTACGCATCGCAGACTCATGTTCCCGCATGAGCGTCGTTCAACGCTTCGTCGCTCATGGTGTGATGTTCTTTTCTTGGAGGACGCTCGATCCAAAGTACGTCCCTCCCGCCCCCGATTATGTTTTCCGCGATATTCACAGACACAATCTACAGACCCAGGCTCGACCGCAGCGCAGTCCACAAGTTGTTTTTGTGCCACCTGCCGACCCACTTTCGGCTGACGCGTTTACCAGGAAGATCGGCTTCTTGCGGGCGTGTACGGAAATGTATACGAATCGAAGACCGAAGCTAAAGGGCCGCGTTCGACACACATTCCACGTCGTCGTCGCGCGTCCGCTGGGCGGTCCTGAATCTCCTCCTTTCCGGCAGCATCGACTGCATCAGATGTACGTCGTCCTCCCCACACCTCCGCCGTTAAACCAACGCAACAGCAGACAAATATACCGGCCACCCCGGCTGCTACATGAACTTCGTCACAGCGGCCCCTGCGGGATGGGAAACACCTGCAAGTCCCTCTCGTGTCCTGTACTAGTACTCGTACTGACCGCGCGCAGCATCCGCCCAACGCTGTGGAAGGAATGGTACTTCCGCGCGCACCTCATGGGCGTGCGCCGCTCTTTCTCGGCCTCGTCGACGAGACCGGCGTCCTGCGCCGCACGCGCCGCCTCGCGACGCGCAAGCTTGCCCCAGGCCGCGAGGGCAGGCGACGGCGAAGCGCAGTGGGACCCGGAGGTAGACATGCGCTGGCGGCGCGCGTGCTCGGCGCGCTGCGGGACTTCTTCCAGGAATCGGCGGACCTCGCGGAGGCGGCGGGCAGAGGATGGGCGCTGCAGAAGGCGCTGTGGCGCGTGGAGATCAGCCCGCTGGGCGGGGAGGTGCGCGTGCTTGTGCGCGAGGTGAGCAAGAGGGAGCGGCTCGCGAGCAAAACGCGGCTCGTGCCGAGAGCGGTGCTGGAGGCGTTCAAGACGGGGTATGAGTATGAGTATGAGAGCGATGGGGTGGGTCTCCCTTTGCTGCGCAACTGATTTAGCTTACCTTGTCCCAGGAAGTTTCGGATGAAGATCAGACCGGCGAGTATAGCGTCTGGGACCTGCACCGCGGACATGGGATCCGCTGGTCTCGATATGGTATCTGCGCCGAGAAAACCCCCAGTAGAAGATCAGCATCACGATCTATCACGATTGTGTGTGCAAGTTTTCTCTTCATCCTGTCGCGCACTGCCCCGGGTCTGTTCGTGCTTCAGGCTTAAGAGCATCAATATGCCTCTTTGCATCTCCCCCCCTGCCATCCATCGCCCATGATGTCCCCCGATATGCAATACTACGACAACGACGATGGCGAGGTGTGCCCGGATTACTACACCGCTACGACTATCAGGCGAAGGTGCTGCGTTGCGTATTTTTGTCGCCCGGATAAGCTGATTGAGATAATTTGGGAATGGCAGTAATACAGTGGCGACGACGAGCAGCGACGCGACTTCCAGCAGCGGCAGCTCCTGGGAGCAGGAGTGTGCACTGGAACTCGCCACGATCGCCTCCGCCTCCGCCTCCGCCCTTACGCTCATTCACCTCGCACGCCAACCTCCGCCGCGCAGCCTCCTCCCCTTCCCCTTCTCTTTCGCTACCGCACACCCCACCGCAACGATATCTCTACACATACACCATGGTCGCGGCCGGCGCGCCGCTGGCCTTTTTACTCTCGTGAGCGCCGGCGTTTGGTTCACCGTGTGCCTGTCGACTGAGTGGCGCTTATGCAGCGTCGAGCCGTCTAATGGCAAACCGACACCCGGGAAGTACACCATCCGCCTCTCGCTCAAGACCGACGATGTCGAGCGCCCGATCGGCGAGCCCGTCTCCCTCCGGCTCTCCGTCGACCCGCGGAAGCTCGATTTTGCCGTCTTGTAAGTCACCTTGGCATTCATTCATTCCTTCCTTCATCTGTTCCCCGCTCACGCTGATACGGTGATGCACAGTCTCTTCCCAGGCAAAAACGACGTGCTGCCGGCGGGATGCCTGTACTCGCTGCGCGTGTGGCTGCGGGCGAACGGGGTCGACCACCGCCTCTTCGGCGAGGACGAGCTGTGGCTCGGCGCGGACCCGGACTTCGGGGCGGTCGAGAACGCGTCGTTTGCGTGCCTGCGGCCCGGGGGCGCCACGGCCTTGGGCGTCCCGGACGCGCAGGTGTACGACGCCATCGTCGGGCGCGCGCGCGTCCAGTTCGTTATCCGGTGGGTGTCTGCTCATCCTTCTCTGTGCATCCCATAATCCCAGTGTGCTGACGGCTGCTTTCATCTGTGCAGGTGGCAGTCTCTCGGCGATCGGTATTATCGTTACACGATGGAGTACACCGCAGGCGGTGTCGGGAACATCCTAATGGACGACCTGCGCCTCCGGGTCGAGGGCGACCCGCGCCGGGTGGCGTTCCTCGTGTATACCGTGCCCGTGCGGTCCGTGCCGGCGGGTGCGTCGCACCGCCTGCGCGTGTGGCTTAAGACGCGACGGGACGACCTGGGCGCGGGCGCGCTCGACGACTCGTATGTGTACCAGCGCGTGTGGAAGTCGGACGCGTTCAAGATCGGCGCGCGGCTCGATTTTGAGGTGTTGGGGCCGCGGATTATTATGGGGTCCCCGGCGGGCTCGCCGCAGACGGTCGTGATGGAGGCGGCGGCGCGCTCGCCGGTGGGGTATTCAGCGGGACACGAAGTCGCCGATTGTGTGATTGCAGGAAAAGGCTCCGCCCTCCTTGTGTTTATAGCTTTAAGCTTCGTGGGTTTTTGGTGGGCCTACTTATGACACCTCTTTTTCACTTGTATGAATTAAACGAGGATAATCAAGTGTACATATATTGCATATGTCGGACTTTGGTCGACGGCGTGAAAAATCTACCTTGTAGGGGTGCTGTGATCTTCAGATTCCAACATGTGTTGAGCTACAGAATTCGAAATGTCAATTCCAGAGTGTTAGCTGACTTGACGCGAGCTTGCCGCTATCGCAATCACTTCTTCGTCAAATATGCTTCAGTTTGTTCAGTCATCGCGCTCATAGTGGAAAGTGAATTGGATGCTTGCAGCTCGAAAGAGGATACTGGACCGCAAAGCGGCGGCCCAGTGGTCGCTTGTGTACATAAATAGTAGAAGTGCAATTTCCCGGTTACATTCGGTTAGTTCGTTCAGTCGCGTTCCCAGTCCTGGAGAGTCTGAAAAGTTGGCTCTTTTCCACCAATCTCAATGATTTCCTGCCACCTCTCCTCGTAAGGAAACCACCAAGAATGTCGACACGATCTTGACCTCTTGATCAGATAACTTGCCAGCATTCAATTAGATCGAGTGGCGGCTCGGGGAGTTCCTAGCATTGCCCTAAGTCTACCGGACTAAACTGATATGAAGAATGTGTTTCACCTGAGGCCATTGCACAGTATCATGGAATTCAACCAAACAGAGACATTTGCCCTCATCAGGAAAGACTCCAGGGTGGAACAAATTCACGGAGTTCCTGCAGAAGTTCTGGGGTTGCATACGGGGAACACCTGATGAGATGACCCCCACTTAGGCTGTATGTAACATGCCACTGTATTCATTTGTGTAGTTCAGCTCAACAGTGGTTCAACATCTACAATGCAAACAAACTCACTGCAAAGGGACAAAGTGACCAGAACCGACTTGTTGAATGTAACGAAGACAACCTCGAACCAAATCGGTGGCCACCAAACACCCACCACGGGTGAGGTCTTGTTCCCAAGAAAGTGTCAATATGGCAAGTATGCCACCAAGTGTCTGTTTTTTCATGCCTCGACCCTATGGAGTGCAAGGCAGAGAAAGCGGCCATAACCTGATCCCATGAGAGATCCAATAAAACCCCGTGTGTAGTACATGATCTCGCTGGAATTGACAGCCTGAGAGATCATCCAACTGGCTTGAAAAATTCGAATAGATTCCGGAGACCCAAACCATGGAACTGACGGCAGTGCGTGAGTGAAATCGATGAGGAGTGGCATATTCTGCTCTGGAGGGCATGTAGTGCAGAAAGGGGCTGGTGAAATGACCAGATCCGCAAACATTGTCCCAACAGGAGGCACTATAAGGAATTTCTCCCACAAGTACATCACATTGTAGGTTTCCCAACACTGGAACTCAGGTACAGGTTGAGATGCCTGAGGAAGGAGTGATCAAAAAAAAAAAGTGTAGCGGTACATTAGGCCCCTTACCTTTCAAATACGCCAGCACTTTTGCGGAATTTGATTCCCTTTTCATTATTATAAGAAGGAAAGAGATAGTCGGGATTAATACCGCAAATCAGAGGGACAAGCTCCGCCGAGGGGGGAATAGACTTCAGGCATGCAACCAAGTTGGTCACATCTATCTTATGACTGAAGAGATCATAAAAACAGTGGCAATCAGAGAGTATCGAGGTACATACAGTAGACTGTGGCTAGAAAGAGCTCGGATGACTGCATGAGTTACATTCATGCGGTTTTCCAGTTTGAGATGGAAAATAGATGACCGTTGCGGATCTTGTAAAAAATCCCAAAATGACGCATGGTATGCGTAGACGCCGCCCGTGACATTTATGACAGAATGGAGGCCACGAAGAATCAAGTGAACAACTCCGGGTTGCAGCTCTAGAAGCTTTTCAATTTCGTTGGGTCTCAGCATTGTTATCCCAGAGATACAAATCTGCAAAACATCGCCAAGGGTCAAGTGAAATCGGGGTGGGATTCCAGATAGAACCTGAATGTAGAGCCGGTCAAAGTGCCGCAAATGGTGCCTCGGAAGGAGTCTGCGAGAGCTCCACAACAGCTCTTAGCCGATCAATTGGATGGAAATATTTGTCGTCCACGAACTTGATGACGGTGGGCTGCATATACAAAGTACCCAGATGACTTGTCAACCAAGTGCTCCAGAATTTCTGCCGACGGCACGGTGTCGGAAACACCCTCCATTGTATGCTTGTGTTCACGGGTGAATGCGGGCAAATTCGTCCCAGAGGAAACATTCGGAACATCATTGAATGACTGCTTGATGTGACGAAGGAGGATCCCCATCGAAGGAGGGCTCCTCCAACTGTCACAAATATGAGCCTCTGGTCTGCTAGCGATGATAATTCGAGAGATGTTTGGGTGTTGACGAACGACGTGTCCTATCAAGCGCAATACTTCAACTGAGCATTGTGAGTGTCGCACTCGTCCAGGCCATCAACAAGAAGGATCGGAGCCACAGAATCTTTGAGAGATTTGCACGGCGCAATGATCAGCTGACGTAGCTGGGCATCTATGACCTCCCAACAATGGAGGGATCATGTTCGACAATTGTGAAATCAGGCGGATTCAGTTCGCGGTTGTTGTTGAGCGCGAGCTGATAGGCGAGCGTCACGAAGAGTGCTCTGGAATTTCCCTCGCGTGGCGTGGCCTCGTTTGAAAAAGAAGGCGCCTCCAAGACGATTGGCGCTCTTCAATTTCTCACACATTGTCTGCATCACTGCAGACTTGCCCGCTCCAGCCGGCCCATGGAGCCAACATATGGGCTGAGCGGGATTGTTTTGGGTGGCCCACCGATACAGATCATCCAGTAATTTTGTGCGTGTTTCGGGGTGGCATTTTTGGCTGTGGAAAGCTGTCGGCAGAGTCGTACAGTGCCCTCCAGCGCGACGGCGCGATGGAGAATATGGATTCCTGTTTCGCCGTGACGATGATTATGAATGATATTTTCTGCTGTATTCAGATTATTCGCAGAGAAAAATGTCCCCTCCTTGGGTGGACGGCATCGGAGGAAGACGAAAGGCCTCTCGGTATTGCGTCAGATGGCCTCCCTCCAAGCGATCGTCATCCAAAGAAGCGGCACTGCGGCCAGGACCGATGGGCGGATCCGCCCCCACAGGAAAATTGACTTGAGTTCTGGTGCGATCTGAGTGGGGATGGGGATGCGTAGCGGGGTAACGACTGAGTGGATTGGGGATTGAGGGGAAGAGGTCGGTGGTGCGGGAAAGAGAACGACGACGCCACGGATGGGGTATTTTGCACATCACTGGAAGGAATTCCCGAGGTACGTCGTCGAGAAGTCGCATCTAGAAAGTATGAAGACAATATCAATCGCGAATTTCAGACTCACCGTAAGGCGCCGACGCCACAGTCATACTCCGACGCGTGTTCCTAACCACTCCTGCTAACTCGTGCTGCGATTCAGCACTCTCCCCATCGGTTCCTAGACCTGCACCCGCCATCCAGTATGGCCCGTTGTCTAATGGTCGGGGCAATCCTGGGACGCGACCATCCTCAAGCAGAGAAGCTGCGCGATGGTCTTGAATGGTCAGGCACTGGATTTGGTGGTCCTGAATCGTCAGGTGCTGGCGAGTTTGAATATTCACGTCGCCGCCGACGTTATAGAACGTCCCGCCCGATATCTGGTGCCCAGAGCCGTTGAACATAGGCGGGGATTCAATTCGCGTGAAAGGTAGGTATGGTATCGCAGTGAGGGAAGATCGCCAGAAACGCGGGAGCAGCTCAGCGCAATAAGTGCTTTCCTGAGGCTGTACGAAGCTGTAGATGGCCTTAACAGCATGGCTGATTGCACGCCTTTCCCGCAGAGAGTCGTAAATATATCTGAGCCGGGCTGTGCTCTGCCCAAGGTCGGAGGTGATAACGGCTATCCATTCCCAGCCAAACCACAATATACCTACTTGCATCACATCAGCGCAAACGGCGCCGCCCGATCGGCAAGCCTCGGGAACGCGTTCGTCGCCGCCAGCACTACCATCTGCTTCTCGTGGCTGATGTACCCGCGCATGAAGCCCTTGTACACAATGTGTGCCTTGTCCTCCTTTAGCTCGACGTCCTTGACGCCCGAGATGCGCAGCGTGCCGCGGAACATCGAGAGCAGGATGTGCGTGCCCTTGGCGGAGGAGACCCAGCTGTGCAAAGGGCGAGTCAGCCTAGCCTTGTGGGAGGAAGAGAGAGAGGGAGAGATGAGACGCACACGGCGGAAGAAGAGTCCGCGCAGACACAGCTCGCGCTGCTCGAGCGCGCGGTCGAAGCCCGCGATGTCACCCGTACGGATCGCGGCGGCGGCGACGCGCAAACATGTTCGCGGGGATGGCGAAGCGGTGTATGAGCTCGTCCGAGGGGGAGGTGCCCGCGGAGGATGCGCAGGGGGATGAGGTACGCGAGGATGCGCCTACGGGCCGATACGGTGGTGCACAGTCTCTTCCAGGCAAAAACGACGTCCTGCCGGCGGGATGCCTGTACTCGCTGCGAGTGTGGCTGCGGGAGAATGGGGTCGACCACCGCCTCTTCGGCGAGGACGAGCTGTGGCTCGGCGCGGACCCGGACTTCGGGACGGTCGAGAACGCGTCGTTTGCGTGCCTGCGGCCCGGGGGCGCCACGGCCTTGGGCGTCCCGGACGCACAGATGTACGGCGCCATCGTCGGGGCGCGCGCGCGTCCAGTTCGTTATCCGGTGGGTGTCTTGTCTCATCCTTCTCTGTGCATCCCCATAATACGTGTGCTGACTGCTGCTTCTTTCATCTGTGCAGGTGGGCACTCGGCGACCGGTATTATTGATACATGATGGAGGACACCGCAGGCGGGTGTCGGGAACGTCTTAATGGACGACCTGCGCCTCCGGGTCCGAGGGCCGACCCGGGCCGGGTAGCATTTCCTCGTGTACACCGTGCCCGTGCGATCCGTGCCGGCGGGTGCGTCGTACCACCTGCGCGTGTGGCTCAACACGCGACGGGACGACCCGAGCGCGCACGCGCTCGACGACTCATATGTGTACCAGCGCATGCGGAGGTCGGACGCGTTCAAGATCGGCGCGCGGCTCGACTTGAGGCGCTGGGCCCGCGGATTGGTATGGGGTCCCTCGCGGGCGCGCCGCAAAACGGTCGTGACGGAGGCGGTCGGATTTTGGTCGACGGCGTGAAAACCTACCTCTTAGAGGTGCTGTGATCTTCAGATTCCGTCTGGTTCCCTACCACGAGTTCCTTGGTAGGGTTGGGAAGGCGAAGGACAGCGTTGGACAAGGATGCAGATGAAGAGGTTAGCACGGAAAATGCAGGGAGGGTAGCTGGCGCACTGGACGACATCCCCGACGACGACATCATCATCCCAGATGAGACCAGTACAGGAACAATCCCACCCGCGAGGGTGTTCCAGCCGAGCTTGGGGAGGAGGTGGCCGCTCCAGTGAGGACGGCTCGGATTTCACTGCACTTCGGGCGGGCTGCCGAGGTCTTCAAGCTCGAAGAAATCTTCGACATGCGGCGGCTGGAGGAGAAGTCATCGTGGGGTGGTTCATTGATGTCGTATGCGCTGGATGGCAAGAGAACTCTTGACGACCTTCTGGCGGAGTTTGAGGAAGACGCTCCTGGCGCATCGGACGACCCTTGACCTTGGATCTAGACCCGACTGGTTAGCGCAGTGTGAGATAGGAGAATTACATTACGGGATGTACCGAATCGTTGATCTACCATCAATTTTCGAATTCGTCCTCGTCGCGTACTTCCATACGCGTCCTGTCCTCAGTCTGTTTCCCTTGATTCCTCGCTCTCTCAACTCATTTTTTGAGCCCCCCCTGCCATCCCTTTTTTCTTGAGCATATCACGCTCGCGTTGTTTTGGGTCTCCTCTTTCCAGACCCGCTCCGTGCTGCGTACTAGTACTGGTAGTCTCCCAGAGGCAGAGTAGATCAATTCCCTTCAGAACCTCGTTCCTTAGGGTACTCCTTGATCTGATAGAGCTTGCGAAGGTTGGCCCCGGTTCTCCGTCTGCCTCAGGGAGACTGCGTACTGGTCCTGGTAGCCGCTCCCGACTTCCTGCCCGATCCGCACCTTGCCCCTTTCTCCAGGAGCACCGGAAAGAGCGACGAATCGGCCGCGAAGCAACCCAGACCTCCCGCACACCCACCTCCTTTCATCTCATCCTGCCTCTCACTTCTCTCTCATATCTATCCCCACGAGGGGTCCTCCCCTCCTATCCGATTCCTACCTCCCCGAGTATAGTTGTAAACGACATCTCACCTTATCCGCTAGCACCTGGAAACATGGTCTCGTAACCAGATTTTTTTTCCGCACGGTGAGAAGACAGTTGTTCTCATGGAGGGAAACAAGATGGCTCTCCAACCCAGTTTGCGCCAACTGTCTGTATCTGACGTGTTCTTCAGAAGCACCAAGCCCAGTTTGCGCCCTCTCATCATTGCAGCCTCTTTATTCCAACAAACAGCTCAAGACTCGAGCACGCCCACGCGGTTCCGACCCAACGCCATCGTGCGCTGCCTCCCAACTACTGCTACCCGCCAAAGTACCTGTAGGCGCTGTATACACCCTCCCCACCTCTCCGCTGGCGCTCCCCAGTGCCCTCTACGCAGGTCCCGAGTGATGACCTCGGGAGAATTGCTGGCTACCGACTTTCTGCACGAGCTCACGCCCGCGCGCTGCAAAAGTCCGCCATCGACGTCCGGTGGCCAGACCGAGGTCTGTCTACCCTAAGTCGATGCGCGCGCCGGGTCGACTCTGAGACGCAGCTTAAAATGCAAGCTCGGCCCTACACGCCCGTGGGCTTCCAAGCCGACCGCACACGGCACGACGGCGACGTTCCCCTCCCTCACCAACCACCGATGCGGACGAAAAAAGGTAGGACGCAGAGTGGATCAGCGGTCGCTGCAACGGCCGATACATGCACCGTCCCGCCCTTATTTTTCGCTTACTGGCGCTGTCGCGTTCCGCGTCCCGCGCTCGGCAGCGCAACGCACGGGAAGTCCGCGGCGCGCGCTCCTCTCCTCTCCACCCTTCTCTCCACCCACTCCCTTGCTCCCTCCCTCCCCGCAATCCCGGTTCATCCCTCTCCGCTTGAGCGCGATGCGCGTGCGCCGCGCCTCTCCACACCTCATCTACCTCTTCATCTGTCCCTTCCTCCCTCGATCCCCGCGCGCCGTGCCTCCATCGTTCCCATTTCCTCCCTTTCCTCCCCTTCCTACCCATTTGATCCTACGGACTCTTACACCTACGTACCGTACATACTCAGCAAGTACGATAAATACGATACCCTCCCTGTAAACCACCTCAATCAAATTAATTCCCAACCGGTCGGCCCACGCAAGTGAATCCAATCAAATTGAGACACCCACACCTCCGGTCTTGCGAACCAAGTCGACTCAACTACTGTATTCAACCACTCAACAAAGCGCAACGGCGAACTGCGTTGGGACTCGAGTCAGATGGCTGAGAACAAAAAGAAAGGCGAAAGGACCGTTTAAACGCGAACTCGAGTGGATCGACCGCGTGAACTAACTTGAAGTTTGAGTCAGTTCAGCGGAAAATGAAGGTATCTTTAAGGCCCGAGACATCAGACTCGGAGTCGACTCTGACGCACCGGGCGCGGTTCTGCGCATCAACTGTACGGGTGAGTGCATCTTGCGGCTCATCTGGGCAAATATTAATATGCAAGGTCTCGTGGGCGCTCTTTCATCCCGGTCCAGGTGGTACCGGTAGGCATCACCCTCTTTGAAGCCTTCAAGTTCCGTAATCTCCGCCGTCTCGGATCCACTTGCCGGGTAGGTTCAAAGATGTATTCTTTCAATCTTCAAGTGCGAGGACGCGGATGGGTCAAAGACAACTTAAACTAGACCACAGCTGGTCTGGAATAAATTATTTCCCCCTCCCTCTGGCTGAATACTCGACTCCTCGTCTTCTAGCCGCCCTAGATCCGGCGGATTCGGCACTTATGCCGCTATCGCGGGTCGACCGCAATCACTTCTCCGTCCAAATATGCTTCAGTCATCGGTTCACATTCATAGTGGAAAGTGAATTGGATGCTCGCAGCTCGAAAGAGGATATTGGAACCGCAAAGCGGCGGCCCAGTAGCCGCTTGTGTACATAAATAGTAGAAGTGCGATTTCCCGGTTACATTTCGGTTAGTTTGTTCAGTAGGTCCTCCCAGTCTGGAGAGTCTACAAAGTTGTCTATTTCCACTGATCCCAATGATTTCTGCCACCTCTCCTCGTAAGGATTCCACCAAGAATGTTGACACGTATCTTGACTCTTGATCAGATAACCTTGCCAGCGTTCAATTAGATCGAGTGGCGGCTCGGGGAGTTCCTAGCATTGCCCATAAGTTTTACCGGACTAGCTGATATGAAGAATGTGTTTCACCTTGAGCCATTGCACAGTATCATGGAACTCGACCGAACAGAGACATCTGTCCTCACTAACAAAGGACTCCCAGGGTGGAACAAATTCACGGAGTTCCTGCAGAAGTTCTGGGGTTGCATACGGGGAACACCTGATGAGATGACCCCAGTTAAGGAATGCTAACTTGTTACTGTATCCATTTGTGTGGTTCAGCTCAACAGTGGTTCAACATCTACAATGCAACCAACTCACCGCAAAGGGACAATTTGACCAAAACCGACTTGTTGAATGTGACGAAGACAAGCTCGAGCCAAATTGGTGGCCACCAAACACCCGCCGTGGGTGAGGTCTTGTTCCCAAGAAAGTGTCAATATGGCGAGTATGCTACTAAGTGTCTGTTTTTTCATGCCTCGACCTATGATAGAATGCAAGGCAGAGAAAGCGGCCATAACCTGATCCCATGAGAGATCCAATAAAACTCGAGTGTAATACATGATGTCGGCGAAATCGAACAGCCTGAGAGATCATCCAACTGGCTTGAAAAATTTGAACAGATTCTGGAGACCAAACCATGAACTGACGGCAGTGCGCGAGTGAAATTGATGAGGAGTGGCATATTCTGCTCTGGAGGACATGGAGTGCAGAAAGGGGCTGGTACTAATTTGACTGGACCCGCAAGGATCGACCCACTAAAAGGTGATTTAATGAAGTCCTCCCATGAGTACATCAAATGGTAGGTTTCCCAACATTGGACTTCAGGTACAGGTTGAGATGCCTGGTGAGGAAGAAGTGATCAGAAAGAAAAAAAAGTGTAGTGGTACATTTGGCCCCACTTTCAAATACGCCAAAACTTTTGTGGAAATTGATGCTCCGTCATAACATGGAAAGAGATAGTCGGGATTAACACCGCAGATCAGAGGGACAAGCTCCACCGAGGGGGGAATATACTTCAGGCATGCAACCAAGTCAGTCACATTTATCTTATGACTGAAGACATCATAAGAGCGGTACTTGGTGATCAGAGAGTGTGGTACATACAATAGATTGCCATGGTGGCTAGAAAGAGTTCGGATGACTGCACGAGTTACATTCATGCGGTTTTCCACTTTGAGATGGAAAATAGATGACCGTTGCGGATCTTGTAAAAAATCCCAAAATGACGCATGGTATGCATAGATTCTGCCCGTGACATCTAAGACAGAATGGAGACTCCGAAGACTCAAGTGAACAACCCCAGGTCGCAGTTCCAGAAACTTTTCAATCTCATTGGGTGTTGAAATCTTCCATAATGATGCACAACCCTGCAAAATATCACCAAGAGTCAAGTGAAATTGGGGTGGGACTCCAGATAGAATCTGAATGTAGAGCTGGTCAAGTGCTGCGAATGGTGTCTCGGAAGAAGTCTGCGAGAGCTCCACAACAGCTCTTAGCCGGTCGATTGGATGGAAATATTTGTCGTCCACAAAACTTGACCACAGTGGATGCATATATAAAATATCCGGAGGACTTGTGAACCAGCCCTTTCAAGATATCTACTGATGGCCATGGAGTTGGAACACCCTCCATTGTATGCTTGTGCTCCCGGTGGATGCGGGCAAATTCATCGCGGAGGAATGTTCGGACATTGTCAAATGACTGCTCGATGTTGACAGAATGGAGGATCCCACCAAAGGAAGGCTCCTCCAAACTGTCACGAATATGAGCCTCCGGTCTGCTGGCGATGACGATTCGAAAGATGTTTGGGTGTTGGCAAACGACGCATCCAATCAAGCGCAATACTTCGACTTGAGCATCGTGAGTGTCACACTCGTCGAGACCATCAACAAGAAGGATTGGAGCCGCAGAATCTTTGAGAGATTTGCACGGCTCAATGATCAGCTCATGTAGCTGGGCATCTATTTTCCTCCCAACAACGGAGGGATCATGTTCGACAATTTGTGAAATCAGGGGATTCAGTTTGCGGTTGTTGTTGAGCGCAAGCTGATAGGCGAGTGTCACGAAGAGTGCTCTGGAATTCCCTCGAGTGGCGTGGCCTCGTTTGAAAAAGAAGGCGCCTCCAAGACGGTTGGCACTCTTCAATTTCTCACACATTGTCTGCATCACTGCAGACTTGCCCGCCCCAGCCGGCCCATGGAGCCAACATATGGGCTGAGCAGGGTTGTTTTGGGTGGCCCACTGATATAGATCATCCAGCAATTTTTGTGCGTGTTTCGGGTGGCATTTTGGCTGCGGAAAGCTGTCGGCAGAGTCGTACAGTGCCTCCAGCACGACGGCACGATGGAGAATATGTATTCCTGTTTCACCGTGGCGATGATTGTGAATGATATCTGCGGTGTTCACGTTATTCGCAGAGAAAAATGTCCCCCCTTGGGTGAACGGCATCGAAGGAAGACAAAAGGCCTCTCGGTATTGCGTCAGATGGCCTCCCTCCAGGTGATCATCATCCAAAGCAGCAGCACTGCAGCCAGGACCGATGGGCTGATCCGCCCCCACGGGAAAATCAACTTGAGTTCTGGTGTGATTTGAATGGGAATGGGGATGGGTAGCGGAGAGTAGTAGTAACGAACTGAATGGATTAGGCATCGAGGGCAAAGAGTCGGTGTGCGGTGAGGATGACGACGATACTATGGATGGCGTATTTTGCACATCATTGGAAGGGATTCCCGAGATACATCGTTGAGAAGTTGCATCTGGAAAGTATGAGGACAGGTATCAATCGCGAATTTCAGACTCACCGTAAGGCGCCGACGTCGCAGCCGTACCCCGGCACGTATTCCTGACCACTCCCGCTAACTCATGCTGAGATTCAGCAGTCTGACTATCAGCTCCCAGACCTGCACCCGCCATCCAGTATGGCCCGTTGTCTCCGATCATCAATGGCTGGTGTGATCCTGGGATGCGACCATCTTCGAGCTGAGAAATTTGGTGATGGTCTTGAATCGTCGGGTGCTGGTGTGTTTGTAGATTCACGTCGCCGCCGACATTGTAGAACGTCCCGCCCGATATCTGGTGCCCAGAACCGCTGAACATAGGCGGAGATTCAGATTCGCGTGAAAGGTAGGTATGGTATCGCAGTGAGGGAAGACCGCCAGAGACAACGGGAGCAGCCCAGCGCAATAAGTGTTTTCCTGGAACTGTGCGAAGCTGTAGATGGCCTTAACAGCATGACTAATTGCACGCGTTTCCCGCAGAGGGTCGTAAATATATCTGAGCCCAGGCCATGCTGCCCAAGGTCGGAGGCTCAGGCCTGAGCTGTAATAACCGCTATCCATTCCCAGCCAAACCACAATACACCTACTTACATCACAGCAGCGCAAACGGCGCCGCCCGATCCGCAAGCCTCGGGAACGCGTTCGTCACCGCCAGCACTACCACCTGCTTCTCGTGGCTGATGTACCCGCGCATGAAGCCCTTGTACACCATGTTCGCGACGAGGCACTCTGCCTCCTCGAGCTCGACGTCCTTGATGCCCGAGATGCGCAGCGCGCAGTGGAACATCGAGAGCGGATGCGCGCGCCCTTGGCGGAGGAGACCCAGCTGTGCAAAGGGCGAGTCAGCTTTAGCCTTATGGGAGGAAGGGAGGGGGGGAGAGACGAGGCGCACACACGGCGGAAGAGCTCGCGCGCCTTCTCGAGTGTGAGGAGCAGGTTCAGCTCGATGAGCGCGCGGTCGAAGCCCGCGATGTCGCCCGGGCGGATCGCGGCGACGAACGGCGCGAAGATGTCCGCGGGGATGGGTAAGCGGTGTATGAGCTCGTCCGAGGGGAGGTGCCCGCGGAGGATGCGCAGGGGGATGAGGTACGCGAAGATGCGCCTACGGGCTGATACGGTGGTGCACAGTCTCTTCCCAGGCAAAAAACGACGTCCTGCCGGCGGGATGCCTGTACTCGCTGCGCGTGTGGCTGCGGGCGAACGGGGTCGACCACCGCCTCTTCGGCGAGGACGAACTGTGGCTCGGCGCGGACCCGGACTTCGGGACGGTCGAGAACGCGGCGTTTGCGTGCCTGCGGCCCGGGGGCACCACGGCCTTGGGCGTTCCGGACGCGCAGGTGTACGACGCTGTCGTCGGGCGCGCGCGCGTCCAGTTCGTTATTCGGTGGGTGTCTGTCTCATTCTTCTGTATCCCCATAATACCAGTGTGCTGACCGCTGCTTCTTTTATCTGTGCAGGTGGCAGCCTCTCAGCAACTGGTGTTATCGATACACGATGGAGGACACCGCAGGCGGTGTCGGGAACGTCCTAATGGACGACCTGCGCCTCCGGGTCGAGGGCGACCCGGGCCGGGTAGCGTTCCTCGTGTACACCGTGCCCGTGCGATCCGTGCCGGCGGGCGCGTCGCACCGCCTGCGCGTGTGGCTCAAGACGCGACGGGACGACCCGAGCGCGCGCGCCCTCGACGACTCATATGTGTACCAGCGCGTGCGGAGGTCGGACGCGTTCAAGATCGGCGCGCGGCTCGACTTTGAGGCGCTGGGCCCGCGGATTGTTATGGGGGCCCCCGCGGGCGCGCCGCAAACGGTCGTGACGGAGGCGGTTGGATTTTGGTCGACGGCGTGAAAAATCTACCTCCTAGGGTGCTGTGAGCTTCAGATTCCGTCTGGTTCCCTACCACGAGCTCCTTGATGGGGTTGGGAAGGCGAAGGACAGCGCCGAGGTGGACAAGGATGCAGATGAAGAGCTTAGCACGGAAAATGTAGGGAGGGTAGCTGGCGCACTGGACGACATCCTCGACGACGACATCATCATCCCAGCGCTGATGAGACCAGTAACAATCCCACCCGCGAGGATGTTCCAGCCGAGCTTGGAGAGGAGGTGGCCGCTGCAGTGAGGACGACTCGGATTTCACTGCACTTCGGGAGGGCTGCCGAGCTCTTCAAGCTCCAAGAAATCTTCGACATGCAGCAGCTGGAGGAGATGTCACCGTGGGGTGGTTCATTGATGTCGTATGCGCTGGATGGCAAGAGAATTCTTGACGTTTGAGGAAGACGCTCCTGGCGCACCGGCCGCGGACGTGGTAATGGTAGAATAAAGAGTCCTTGAAAAGTAACTTATGAAAAGTAACTTGTGCGGAACTTGCCCCTTTCGGCAGGTGTGCCGCAAGTTAGCTTAAGTTTTCCCACGGGCTGCAAATCTAACTTGTACTAACTTGGTGGGTTGCTAACTTGTATTGCCTTCAAGTCTTATGAGAGACCCTTGTAAATTTATTCTATCTTCCTCTACTTCTATATTAGCAAGAATATACATCTGTAAGAGCACTGCATGCACCATAGAGTAACTACTAACAACTGGCGCCCTATAGCTCACAGGGTCAACCTGACTCAGCCAGTGTCTCTGGTGTGCTGGATATATGCTCTCTTCCTCATGTATGTTCCATCTACAGGCCAAGTGTGGTCAGAAAATAGATAGGAGATGGACTGTGGAATGTGTGGGAAAAGGTTACATACTTTTCATGTCAGTCTTGCCTCAACTTAAATGACCTTCAAAACACGCTATCCATTCAACTGTTGTCTTGACCTATAAGTTAAGAAGTGAACTGAGGTAGCACAAGTGACTGCGAGCAACTAACTTGCCCGCCAAGTTAGATCAAATTAACGCGAACAAATTAACTTAGATGCCATCAGTATCAGTTACCACCAGTTTGTCTGTTTCTCCCAAGTTCAACAACCCTGTTCTCTTCAAACACTCCATTCATCGAGTTGAACTGCAAGATGCTATTTTAATTGAAGGTAGCCAAAGCTAACTTAAGCGAACTTGTGGGCCAAGTTAGACCAAGTTAACACGACCAAACTAACTTATGCCATCAGATGGCATCAATCCTCGGCCAAAATCAACTTGTATGATCAATTCATTCAAGTTAGCATCTCGCAAGCCTCAAGACGTTCAAAGACTCAAACTGAGAGTATTCAATGATTAAATAACATCTGCACATCAAGTCAGGTAATATTTTTGAGCTGAACATTGGCTGGATTTGATTTTTGGGGCACTTCACATGTTCGGAGATGCAATCCAGGTACAGCTGTCATCAGGGGAACACCCGACATGAAAAGGTTTGGGTCTGATGTTTGAGCAGTCATACACTCAAGGAAATCCCACACACCCTTCATCATCCAAAGTCAAAAGCAAGTTAGTTCAACTTTGGGGTAAAACAGCTGTTGTACTTAGAACGTGTTGGTTCCAGCCTCAGCGCTTGGCTGTAGTGGACGCGGAGGTGGTCGGAGTGGCATTGGATCAGCAGATTGTTTATATGTAGTTGACCACACGTGTTGTACCTCTCATTCGCTTCCTTCACGGTCGTCTGAGAGGTACGTGTTCTACGCTCTTATATTCACACAGACACTTACATTTACCTAGTACTTGTATTTACACCCAGTACCAGGTAATAAGATTCGCTTCCTTCACGGTCGTCTGAGAGTACTTGTATTTACATCCAGCACCAGGATCTGTCAGAATGGGCATTGTATAAGTACCCATGTTGCCTAGATCTGACGTACAAATAATATCTTTGCAAAATGAACTCAACCTCGATGTCCTACACATCCAATGTATCTCTTCGCCAGCTTGAACTTACTCCCAGCAGAACATTAGTCACGACAACATGGATCATTGCCTCAAAGCATCATAGGACTGCAAGAGACTCATATTTGAGGTGATATTAGGTGCTAGGATGGCACCCCATAGGCACCGGGACGAAAGAACCATTAACATGTAACTTACTTATTTTAACTTAAGTTAACTTATTTGTGCGGAACTTGTACTTATGCGGAACTGTGCGGGTAAATTTAACTTGCCCCGCCACAAGTTAGTTACAAGTTACTTGTGGCGGGGCAAGTTAGTTTACATAAGTTACTTGTGCAACCATCTAGAATAAATATGATTTCCTTTTTGGACATGTACTAAATCCGCACGCAAATAAACCTGACCTCTCTTGCCCTGCGGTCAAGGTCAGGTCAACCTCCGTCTGCCTGCCCCTTGACCCTTGACCTTGGATCTAGACCCGGCTGCAACACTGGTTAGCGCGACTGCAGTAGGGGGATTAGATTACGGGATGTACCGAATCTTTGATCTACCATGTCCTCGTCGCGACTCGCCTACTTCCATACGCGTCCTGTCCTCAGTCTCTTCTCCTCGATCTTCGCTCTCTCAACTCGTTTTTTGAGCCCCGTCCGCCATCCCTTTTTCTCGAGCATCTCACGCTCGCGTTGTTTTCTCCTCTTTTCAGACCCGCTTCGCGCTGCATACTAGTACTGGTAGTCTCCTATCCGATCCCTACCTCACCGAGTACAGTTGTAATCGACATCTCACCTTATCTTGTAGCACCTGGAAACATAGGCTCGTAACCAGACTTTTTTCCGCACGGTGAGAAGTCAATCGTTCTCAAGGAGAGAAACAAGATGGCTCTCCAACCCAGTTTGCGCCAACTGCCTGGATCTACCGTGTTCGTCAGAAGCACCAAGCCCAGTTTGCGTCCTCCCATCATTGTAGCTTCTTCCATCCGACACACAGCCCAAGAGTCAGGCACGCTTCCCGCCGGTCCCGACCCAATGCCATCGTGCGCTGCCTCCCGACTGCCGCTACCCGCCAAAGTGCCTGTAGGCGCTGTATACACCCTCCTCACCTCTTCCGCTGGCGCTCCCCCACTTCCCTCCACGCGAGTCCCGAGCGATGACCTCGGGAGAATTGCTTCCTGCACGAGCTCACGCCCCGCGTGCTGCAAAGTCCGCCTTCAACGTGAGGCGGGCAGACCTCGGTCTGTCTACCCTAAGTCGATGCGCGCGCCGGGTCGACTCTGACACGCAGCTCAAAACTTAAGCTCGGCCCTACACGCCCGTGGGCTTCCAAGCCGACCGCACACGGCATGACGGCGACGTTCCCCTCCCTCACCAACCACCGACACGGACGAAAAAGGTAGGGCGTAGAGTAGATCGTGTCGCTGCACGGCAGATACATGCGTCACCTGCCCTTATTCTCCGCTTACTGGCGTGCTGCCTTGCTTATCAGCGCCTCTGTCGGCGCGTACGCTGTGCGGCACGGTATTGCGTTCCGCGTCCCGCGCTCGGTAGCGCAACGCACGGGCAGTCTTCGGCGCGCGCTCCTCTCCTCTCCACCCCTCCCCTTGCTCCCTCCCTCCCCGCAATCCCGGGTCATCCCTCTCCGCTTGAGCGCGATGCGCGTGCGCCAGCCGCACCTCTCCACACCTCATCTGCCTCTTCCTCCCTCGGTCCCCCCCGCGCCGCGCCTCCCCGAGCCATCATCGTTCCCCGCCTCCCTTTCCTACCCATTTGATCCCACAGACTCTTACGCCTACGTCTGCGCTACGTACCGCACATACTCAGCAAGTACGGCAAATACGATCCCCTCCCTGTAACCACCTCAATCAAATAAATTCCCAACCGGTCAGCCCACGCAAGTGAATCCAATTAAATTGAGACACCCATACCTCCGGTTCTTGCGACTCGGAACCAAGTCGACCAACTATTCAACCACTCAACAAAGCGCAATGGCAAACTGCGTTGGGACTCGAGTCAGATGGCTGAGAACAAAAGAAGGGCGGACGGACCGTTTCCACGCGAACGCGAGTGGATCGAACCGCGTGAACTGACTTGAAGTTTGAGTCAGTTCAGCGGAAAATGAAGGTACCTTTAAGACCCGAGACGACATCAGAGTCGACTCCAGACCACTGCAAGATATGCTCAATAGAAATTAGAGTACAATACGCACCGTGCGCGGTTCTGCGCATCAGCTGTACGGGCGAGTGCATCTTGCGGCTCATCTGGCAAAATATACAACGTCTCGCGCGCACTTTTCATCCCGGTCCAGGTGGTACATCACCCTCTTTGCAGCCTTCAAACTCCGCAATCTCCGCCGCGTTGGATCCATTTGCCGGGTATGTTCAAAAATGTATTCTTTTAATCTTCAAGTGCGAGGACTCGGATGGGTCAAAGACAACTCAAACTAGACCACAGCTGGGCTGGAATAAATTATTTCCCCTCTCTGGCTGAATACTCGACTCTGCGGCTTCCAGCCGCCCAGGATCCGGCAGATTCGGCACTTACGCCGCCATCGCGGGTCGACGCAATCACTTCTCCGTCAAATACATATGCTTCAGTCATCGGTTCACGCCCATACTAGGAAGCGAATTGGATGCTCGCAGCTCGAAAGAGGATACTGGACTGCAAAGCGGCGGCCCAGTAGCCGCTTGTGTACATAAATAGTAGAAGTGCGATTTCCCGGTTACATTTTGGTTAGTTTGTTCAGTAGGCACTCCCAGGCTGGAGAGTCTGCAAAGTTGTCTCTTTCCATTGATCTCAATGATCTCTGCCACCTCTCCTCGTAAGTTTTCCACCAAGAATGTCCGACATAAATCTTGACTCTTGATCAGATAACCTTGCCAGCGGTTCAATTAGATCGAGTGGTGGCTCGGGGAGTTCCTAGCAATGCCCATAAGTCCTTACTGGACTAACTGTTATGAAGAATGTGTTTCACCTTGAGCCATTGCACAGTATCATGGAACTCGACCGAACAGAGACATCTGTCCTCATCCTCATCAAGAAAGGACTCCCAAGGTGGAACAAAATTCACGGAGTTCCTGCAGAAGTTCTGGGCTTGTCAGGGAACACCTGATGTAATGACCCCAGTTAAGGCACTCTGGGTGTGGTAACCTGGCACTGTATCCATTTGCCATGTAGTTCAGCTCAACAGGGGTTCAACATCTACAATGCAACCAACTCACCGCGAAGGGACAAGGTGACCAAAACCGACTCGTTGAATGTGACGAAGACAACCTCGAGCCAAATCAGTGGCCACCAAACGCCCGCCGCGGGCGAGGTCTTGTTCCCAAGAAAGTGTCAATATGGCGACTATGCCACCAAGTGTCTGTTTTTTCATGCCTCGACCTATGATGGAGTGCAAGGCAGAGAAAGCGGCCATACCTGGTCCCATGAGAGATCCAATAAAACTCGTGTAAAGTACATGATGTAGTCGAAACTGCCAATACCCTGAGAGATCATCCAACTGGCTTGAAAAATTCGAACGGATTGCGGAAACCAAACCATGAACTGATGGCAGTGGGCGAGTGAAATTGATGAGGAGTGGCATATCCTCTGGAGGTCATGCAGTGCAGAAGGGTGGCAACAAAGGTGGTGAAGCAACCGGTAGTGCACAGTGAGGCTCCCTAAGAAATAATGAACCAAGTCCTCCCACGAGTACATCAAATGGTAGGTTTCCCAACACTGGACCTTCAGGTACAGGTTGAGATGCCTGGTGAGGAAGGAGTGATCAAAAAAAAGTGTAGTGGTACATTAGGCCCTTACTTTCAAATACGCCAAGACTTTTGTGGAATTTGATTCTCCGTCATCATGATAATAAGGAAAGAGATAGTCGGGATTAACACCGCAAATCAGAGGGACAAGCTCTGCCGAGGGAGGGAATAGACTCCAGGCATGCAACCAAGTCGGTTATATCTATCTCATAACTGAAGACATCATAAGAACAGTACTTGGTGATCAGAGAATATGGTACATACAGTAGACTGCCATGGTGGCTAGAAAGAGTTCGGATGACTGCATGAGTTACATTCATGCGGTTTTCCAGCTTGAGATGGAAAATAGACGACCGTTGCAGATCTTGTAAAAAATCCCAAAATGACGCATGGTATGCGTAGAGTCTGCTGCCTGTGACATTCATGACAGAATGAAGGCTACGAAGAATCAAGTGAAAAACCCCAGGTCGCAGTTCCAGAAGTTTTTCAATAACCTCGGATCTCAGCCGTGGTAACAGTGCACAACCCTGCAAAATATCGCCAAGAGTCACGCGAAATCGGGGTGGGACTCCAGATAGAATCTGGATATAGAGCTGGTCAAGCGCCGCGAATGGTGCCTCAGAAGGAGTCTGCGAGAGCTCCACAACAGCTCTCAGCCGGTCAATTGGATAGAAATATTTGTCGTCTACAAACTTGACCACAGTGGACGCATATACAAAATATCCGGAGGACTTGCGAACCAGCCCTTTCAAGATATCTACTGACGGCCATGGAGTCGGAACACCCTTCATTGTATGCTTGTGCTCCTGGTGGATGCGGGCAAATTCGTCGCAGAGGAATGTTCGGACATCATCAAATGACTCCTCGATGTTGGCGGAATGGAGGATCCCACCAAAGAAAGGCTCCTCCAAGCTTTCACGAATATGGGCCTCCGGTCTGCTGGCAATGATGATTCGAAAGATGTTTGGGTGTTGGCAGACAACACGTCCTATCAAGTGCAATACTTTGACCTGAGCATCGTGAGTGTCACACTCGTCCAGGCCATCGACAAGAAGGATTGGAGCCGCAGAATCTTTGAGAGATTTGCATGGCTCAATGATCAGTTGACGTAGCTGGGCATCTATCGACCTCCCAACAATGGAGGGGTCATGTTCGACAATTTGTGAAATCAGGGGATTCAGTTCGCGGTTGTTGTGAGTGCGAGGCTGATAGGCAAGTGTCATGAAGAGTGCTTTGGAATTCCCTCGTGTGGTGTGGCCTCGCTTGAAAAAGAAGGCGCCTCCAAGACGATTGGCGCTCTTCAATTCTTACACATTGTCTGCATCACTGCAGACTTGCCCGCCCCAGCCGGCCCATGGAGCCAACATATGGCCTGAGCGGGATTGTTTTGGGTGGCCCACCGATACAGATCATCCAGTAATTTTGTGCGTGTTTCGGGGTGGCATTTTGGCTGTGGAAAGCTGTCGGCAGAGTCCGTAGAGGGCTTCTAGTGCAATGGCGCGATGGAGAATATGTATGCCTGTTTCACCGTGGCGATGATTGTGAATGATATCTGCGGTGGTTCACGTTATTCGCAGAGAAAAATGTCCCCCCTTGGGTGAACGGCATCGGAGGAAGACGAAAGGCCTCTCGGTATTGCGGTCAAATGGCCTCCCTCTAAGCGATTGTCATCCAAAGAAGCGGCACTGCGACCAGGACCGGTGGGCTGGATGATTCGCCCCCACGGGAAAATCGACTTGAGTTCTGGTGCGATCTGAGTGGATGGGATGCGTAGCGAGTAGTACGTAGTAACAACTGAGGGATTGGGGATTGAGGGGAAGAGGTCGGATGTGTGGGAAAGAGAACGACGACGCCGCGGATGGGGTATTTTTGCATATCATTGGAAGGGATTCCCGAGATACGTCGTCGAGAAGGCGCATCTAGAAAGTATGAAGACGGATATCAATCGCGGAATTTCAGACTCACCGTTAAGGGGCCGACGTCGCAGCCGTACCCCGGCGCGTATTCCTGACCACTCCTGCCAACTCGTGCTGAGATATCGGCACTCTGACCATCGGCTCCCAGAACTGCACCGCCATCCAGTATTGCCCGGTTGTCTCCGATCATCGATGCCGGGTGTGATCCTGTGACGCGACCATCTTCAAGCAGAGAAGCTGCGCAATGGTTTTGAATGGTCAGGCACTGGGTTTGGTGTGGTCCTGAATCGTCAGGTGCTGATGTGTTTGTAGATTCACGTCACCGTCGACGTTGTAGAACGTCCCGCCTGATATCTGGTGCCCAGAACCGCTGAACATAGGCAGAGATTCAGATTCGCGTGAAAGGAGGTATGGTATCGCAAGTGAGGGAAGACCGCCAGAAACGCGGGAGCAGCCCAGTGCAATAAGTGCTTTCCTGGAGCTGTGCGAAGCTGTAGATGGCCTTAACAGCATGGCTGATTGCACGCGTTTCCCGCACAGGGTCGTAAATATATCTGAGCCCGGGCTGTGCTCTGCCCAAGGTAGTGTTTTTTCTGGCCTTGGCTTGGCCTGAAAGCCATGGCTTTGGCTTTCTAAAATCCGAGGCCAGGCCAAAGCCAAAGCCGGGGCTTTTCGCTGGCTTTGGCCTCAAAGCCAAAAAGCCATGCTTTTGGCGGGGGATTTGCGTACTTTTTGGCTTTGGCCTGACAAAATCTCAGGCCAAGCCAACAATTATCTCTTGGCTTGGCTTTGGCTTTGGTACCAAAGCCAAAAAGCCGTGGCTTTTTGGCCTGAGGCCAAAGCCAGAGAAACACTAGCCCAAGGTCGGAGGCTTAGGCCCTGAGCTGTAATAACAGGCCCCGGGAAGCTCCACCAAAGGCTTGTCCGAAAGTTAAGGTTTTTCAGAGCAAAATTATCAATTTTCCTTGTCCAAAGTTAAGGTTTTTGAGGCCAAAAATCGGCCAAAATTTCGGAGAATGCACGATCTTGCCGGAACCAGCAGAGCAGCCATCTGTTGCCATCTATCGGCTGATGCTCGGCACGGCTGCAATCCCGCGGATGTTGTGCGGAGATTCCAACGTACTTAACGTACTCGCACACGATGTCAATCGAGTGGCGGTTATGCTTCGAATACGGCTTTCATGTTCACCTCCACCTTCCGCATCGGGAGCGAAACCGTCAACCTGAGCAACAAGTTCTAAGCTTGAGTACTTGAAGGATTTCGCTGAGCTGAGCTTCGTGTTAGTTCATTCCTTCGGCACCGCGCATCTCGAGCATCCAAGCATACCTCATCTTTCAATGTCGCACAATTTTGTTTTCAATCTTGGGCTCGAATACTCTTTGACCTTGCAATCGCGCAAATGTTGCACTCCCCGCAACTCTCGACCCGATTTGGACAAAGCCTTACCTAATCTTTCTTCCATCGTCACCCATGGCTTCCGAATCGCGATTCTCAATTCTCGGACGCTGCAGCTAAATTGAAATCAAGTAAACATGAAATACGTGGTATGCACCTGGCCACAGACGACATCAACTGTCTACAGGAGGGTTTCCCGCGTCAAAGTCCCGGGGACCTTGATGAATGTGGTCGGCGCTTTGCTGCAGATACTTGGCGAGAAAGATGGTCCCGGTGACCTTCGCGGTCTTTTCAACATGGCTGAGCCCATTAATCTCCGGAAAGTCCAACAAGGCCGGGTGTATGGCACAATTGCGGATCACATTGAGGACGCGGTACATCCATTTCTATTCCGCCTGACCACAGCTCATTTTTTTTCTTTTTTTCAATAGTACCGAGGCCATTCAATGGAAATGCTTCTTGCTAAATCTCGTTGGATATTCCCCTTGCTTGGAAGCAACCCAAAACATCCGGCTGACCATTGGGTCCTGGGTTGGGCCGATCTCGGAGCGAGTCTCTTGCATATTTTGACAGTATCCCCGAGCTTGAATCGTACATGTGGGCAGAACCAGTCAGTTCATTGGACCACATATATTTGTCCATCTGAAATGTAACCAAAGCGCTTGTGGAGGTTGTCGAAAACCGTTTTCACGACTCTCGGGAAAGATGAAGTCAATTTGGAGCCGTGGAAAGTTGTACATCACTCTCCCGCCGAGCTACAGCGTCAAATGAACAACTGGGCTTGCGGTTTCTTTGTATCCATGCCATGCGTGCGGTTGGAATGGGGAATCTATCCATACCGTGACAAATGACCAAACAGCCAAAGTGCGAAGCCAAACCTGGATCTTATCTTCGAGAACCTTGGGCCAAGTCAGATCTCACTCATACTGTAAGAACAATTTAAAATGTCTGGAATAGAATGCTGCGTCCGCAAGTGGTATCGATTATCCCGACATCCGATGCAAGCGTACCAGTCGGGCGCTTCAAGATATTGTGATTGTCCCACCCGATGAGATGTTGAAATGCCAATGCCCGACGAGAGCGAACCAATCGAGACTTTGGAAGATGTCGTGATTTACCGCGCCTGATGAGCACCTTTCTTCAACCGAAATCACGCCGGATGTCGGAAGGTGAGGAAATTGACAGCAAAACCGACACCGCTCATACTGACCGTTGAGTTCTAGCTTCGAGCGAAATAACCACGATGAAGACTCTGGGAAGGTGAAGCTGCCCAAAGTTCCAGGTACGGATGAAATGTGCCGTCAAATGCTAACTAATGATTTATTCATCTGGTTCTCAACTCGACGAGAAGACCTTGAACCCCACTCAGAAAAATGAAATGACCAAAAAATCGACGTACGAACCGAATTCACTGTCTCTTGGCATTATCTGATTTTTTTTTTCCCCCAGTTCCAAACGCATGCTCGACAAGGACAGCTTGAAGCCCGTGAAACAAAAACGCGCACGACGGACAACAGATGAAGAACGTGAAGCCAGTCTCAACGCAATGCAAACCATATCCACCGTTGAAGCCCACCGTGTTCGTTGCGCTAAATGTTCAACCTGGATCAAACTTGACAAAGTCAAAAATTTTAAATCAACGAACTGGACTCGACACGAAGAGGAATGTCCCGCCATCACCGGGACGCGCCTCATCCGATCTCAAAACAAGCCAGTAAAGTCGGTGGTAGGTCCTATGTTGGCTCGATTTCGAACATCTCTGATAAGCAACCAGGTCAAAGGGTCAATTTCAACGTTCTTCACGGTACCTGGCAAGAAAGCGCGAGCCAGGCCTTCAAAGTAGACGATCCTGATTCTGATTCCGAATCAGAGTCTCCAAAACACCCCGGTTATACGTCGCGCCGGGTGAAAGCGGGTAATAATAAGATTGGACAAACTCTCTCAATCTCACTTCCCCTTCAGACGCCCAGCATTGCCCACGTTTTTCCAGCCTGGTCCTATCAAGAACGATCCGCCGAGACCGCCACCAGCTGTGCCAGAGCCGAGATCGTGCGCTCATCTGGCTGGCGGAAAGTATACCGAATATATTGAACGCACCGAGACTCGCTCGATGGGCGGAGTTTCACAGGGCGCTCCGTTCGCGAATAATCAGACAGGTGTTTATGTACAAGAAATTCCCATCTCTCGGGACCACGGTGCCCTCTTTGGTGGCCAAACACGAACCATCTGTACCGGCCAGCGGAAATGACTGCGTAGCTTCGGCCGACTGGACGGAGAACGAGCATGCCAGAGTTGATGAAGCTTTGCGTAGCTTTGCCCGTTGGCAGGTCGATTTTGCAAAAAAACAGTCCACTCGACTGGCTGCGAGGGCTTGACAACGAACGAGAGCGGAATCTGTGATGCCTGCCTCAAAGTTGCCAAAGACCAATCTCTAGTCCGTTCGATAAATCGGGTGATTGTCTATCGATACATTTGATTCAAACTCTAAATGTCTGGATCCGCAGAAAAATCGAGAGGGCGAACTCCCCTTAGAAGACCAGCGTCAGATTCAACTGAACCGCGAAAAGTACTCGTCCAAACGATTCCACGACTTCGAAGGTCGCAAACTGGGCTCGCTTCTCAGAGATCCGGTCGCATTCAAGGCACTCAAAACTCTCGAGAAGGGCGAAAACTACGCAATGCTTCTTGGACATGTACGAAGCCACTCTCAATGGGAAACTCAAGGGTTACAAAACAGTTGTGGAGCTGTGCAAAGTTGTCACCGAGGTGATCAAACGCAAGGAAAATAAGACCATATCCGGCATTCGGTACCCTTCCCATTACTTCAACTTTGCGATCCTCATGAGATCGTACGGGGGCAATTCATCCAAGCAGTTTGGAATACTGAGTGGAGAAAATCCCACTGCCTTCGCCTCGGCATATTCGGTACGATTGACTGCCCTGTCGGTATCTGTCAATTTACCTATTCTCAGAGCTCTTGTTGCCAAATCCGAAGACGCCCTTCAAAATCCCTTTCTTATATTCGAGAACATGGCCCGGGTGAAGCGACTGGCGGACACAATACACTATTCGGGGCCCGTTGCGGTTGCAGGCGACTGTACTAAAGTTCGGAAACGTCTCACGTTCTCGAACGACTTCGGGGGGCATATTTTGGGGAGTGTTTGGTCCTTGACAGACTGCATCGCCGAGGATACGGATGATATCAGGCGTGTCATTGACGAG
Source organism: Mycena olivaceomarginata (assembly GCA_029378375.1). Taxonomy (NCBI): domain Eukaryota; kingdom Fungi; phylum Basidiomycota; class Agaricomycetes; order Agaricales; family Mycenaceae; genus Mycena; species Mycena olivaceomarginata. The sequence goes on from JARKIC010002941.1 coordinate 30,783, forward strand.
GTTACAAAGGCGAAAGCAGAAGCTACTCAAGTTCGTGCCATCTTGGTCAAGGTAATCCTTTCGTGCGCTTTCGCAAATATTCCCTTGCAATCAGTGCTTTCCTGGAGCTGTGCGAAGCTGTAGATGGCCTTAACAGCATGGCTGATTGCACAGGTTTCCCGCACAGGGTCGTAAATATATCTGAGCCCGGGCCGTGCTCTTCCCAAGGTCGGAGGCTTAGGCCTGAGCTGTAATAACAGCTATTCATTCCCAGCCAAACCACAATATACCTACTTACATCACATCAGCGCAAACGACCCCGCCCGATCCGCAAGCCTCGGGAAACGCGTTCGTCGCCGCCAGCAACTACCGTCTGCTTCTCGTGGCTGATGTACCCGTGCAATGAAGCCCTTGTAACCATGTTCGCGACGAGGCACTCGGCCTCCTCGAGCTCGACGTCCTTGATACCGAGATGCGCAGCGCGCAGTGGAACATCGGGAGCGGAATGCGCGTGCCCTTGGCGGAGGAGACGCAGCTGTGCAAAGGGCGAGTCAGCCTACCCATATGGGAGGAATAGAGAGAGGGAGAAGAAACGAGACGCACACACGGCAGAAGAGCCCGCACAGACACAGCTCGCGCGCCTTCTCGAGCATGAGCAGCAGGTTCAGCTCGATGAGGCGCGCCTCGCGTTGCTCGAGCGAGCGCGCGGTCAAAGCCCGCGATGTCGCCCGTGCGGATCGCGGCGACGAACGGCGCAAAGATGTCCACGGGGAAGGGGAAGCGGTGTATGAACTCGTTCGAGGGGAGGGGTGCCCGCGGAGGATGCGCAGAGGATGAGTGTACGCGAGGATGCGCCTACGGGCTGATACGGTGGTGCAGTCTCTTCCCAGGCAAAAATAACGGCCTGCCGGCGGGATGCCTGTACTCGCTGCGCATGTTGGCTGCGGGCGAACGGGGGGGGACCACCGCCTCTTCGGCGAGGACGAGCTGTGGCTCGGCGCGGACCCGGACTTCGGGATGGTCGAGAACGCGTCGTTTGCGTGACTACGGCCCGGGAGCGCCACGACCTTGGCGCTCCGGACGCGCAGGTGTACGACGCTTGTCGTCGGGCGGGCGCGCGTCCAGTTCGTTATTCGGTGGGTGTCTGTCTCATCCTTTTCTGTGCATCCCCATAATACCAGTGTGCTGACTGCTGCTTCCTTTCATCTGTGCAGGTGGCAGCCCATCGGCGACCGGTATTATTGATACATGATGGAGGACACCGCAGGCGGTGTCAGGAACATCCTAATGGACGACCTGCGCCTCCGGTCGAGGGTGACCCGCGCCGGGTAGCGTTCCCCATGTACACCGTGCCCGTGCGATCCGTGCCGGCGGATGCGTCGCACCGCCTGCGCGTGTGGCCCAAGACGCGACGGGACGACCCGAGCGCGCGCGCCCTCGACGACTCGTATGTGTATCAGCGCGTGCGGAGGTCGGACGCGTTCAAGATCGGCGCGCGGCTCGACTTTGAGGCGCTGGGCCCGCGGATTGTTATGGGGTCCCCCGCGCGCGTGCCGCAAACGGTCATTGATGGAGGCGGTCGGATTTTGGTCGACGGCGTGAAAAACCTACCTCCTAGGGGTGCTGTGATCTTCAGATTCCGTCTGGTTCCCTACCACGAGCTCCTTGGTGGGGTTGGGAAGGTGAAGGACAGCGCCGAGGTGGACGAGGTGGACAAGGATGCAGATGAAGAGGTCAGCACGGAAATGTAGGGAGGGTAGCTGGCGCACTGGACGACATCCCCAACGACGACATCATCATCCCAGATGAGACCAGTAACAATCCCACCCGCGAGGGTGTTCCAGCCGAGCTTGGGGAGGAGGTGGCCGCTGCAGTGAGGACGACTCGGATTTCATTGCACTTCGGGAGGGTTGCCAAGGTCTTCAAGCTCGAAGCAATCTTCGACATGCAGCGGCTGGAGGAGAAGTCACCGTGGGGTGGGTTCATGCGCTGGATGGCAAGAGAACTCTTGACGACCTTCTGGCGGAGTTTGAGGAAGACGCTCCTGGCGCATCGGACGAGGACGTGGTAATGGTAGAATAAATATGATTTCCTTTTTGGACGTGTACCAAATCCGCACGCAAATAGACTTGACCTCTCTTGCCTTGCGGTCAAGGTCAACCTCCGTCTGCCTGCCCCTTGACCCTTGACCTTGGATCTAGACCCGGCTGCAACACTGGTTAGCGCGACTGCAGTCGGAGGATTAGATTACGGGATTGTACCGAATCTTTGAATCTGCCATCAATTCGTCGCGCGTATGTACTTCCATACGCGTCTCGTCCTCAGTCTTTTTCCCTCGATTCATCACTTTCTCAACTCATTTTTTGAGCCCCGCCCGCCATCAATTTTTCTCGAGCATCTCACGCTCGCGTTGTTTTCTCCTCTTTTCAGACCCGCTTCGCGCTGCATACTAGTACTGGTAGTCTCCTATCCGACCCCTACCCTCCCCGAGTACAGTTGTAATCGACATCTCACCTTATCTTGTAGCACCTGGAAACATAGGCTCGTAACCAGACTTTTTTACGCACGGTGAGAAGACAATCGTTCTCAAGGAGGGAAACAAGATGGCTCTCCAACCCAGTTTGCACCAACTGCCTGTATCTAACGTGTGCTTCAGAAGCACTAAGCCCGGTTTCCGCCCTCTCATTATTGCAGCCTCTTCCATCCGACACACAGCCCAAGAGTCAAGCACGCCCGCGCGCTTCCCGCCGGTCTCGACCCAACGCTATCGTGCGCTGCCTCCCGGGCTGCCGCTACCCGCCAAAGTGCCTGTAGGCGCCGTATACACCCTCCCCACCTGTTCCGCTGGCGCTCCATACTTCTCTCCACGCAGGTCCCGAGCGATGACCTCGGGAGAATTGCTCTTCCTGCACGAGCTCACACCCACCACCGCGCGCTGCAAAAGCCCGCCATCAATGTGCGGCGGGCAGACCTCGGTCTGTCTTGCCCTGGGTAGATGCGCACGCCGGGTCGACTCTGATATGCCAGCTCAAGATTGAAGCTCGCCCTACACGCCCGTGGGCTTCCAAGCCGACCGCACACGGCACGACGGCGATGTTCTCCCTCACTAACCACCCGACGCGGACGAAAAAGGTAGGACATAGGGTGGATTCACGGTCGCTGCACGGCAGGTACATGCGTCGCCCACCCTTGTTTTCCGCCTACTGGCGCGCTGCCTTGCTTATGAGCGCCTGTCGGCCGTACGCTGTGCGGCACGGTGTCACGTTCCGCGTCCCGCGCTCGGCAGCGCAACGCACGAGCAGTCCGCAGCGCACGCTCCTCTCCTCTCCACCCTTCTCTCCACCCACTCCCTGGCTCCCTCCCTCCCCGCAATCCCAGTTCATCCCCCTCCGCTTGAGCGCGATGTGCCTCTCCACACCTCATCTACCTCTTCATTTGTCCCTTCCTCCCTCGGTCCCCGCGCGCCGCGCCTCCCCGAGCCGCCATCGTTCCCTGCCTCCCTTTCCTACCCCATTGATCCCACAGACTCTTACGCCTACGTCTGCCCTACGTACCGCACATACTCACCAAGTACAATAAATACGATACCCTCCCTGTAAACCACACCTCAATCAAATAAATTCCCAACCGGTCAGCCCACGCAAGTGAATCTAATTAAATTGACACACCCACACCTCCGGTCTTGCGAACCAAGTCGACCCCAACTATTCAACCACTCAACAAAGCGCAACAGCGAACTGCGTTGGGACTCAAATCAGATGGCTGAGAACAAAAGAAGGGCGGACGGGACCGTTTTCCACGCGAACGCGAGTGGATCGAACCGCGTGAACTGACTTGAAGTTTGAGTCATTTCAGCGGAAAATGAAGGTACCTTTAAGACCCGAGACGACATCAGAGTCGACTCTGACCACTGCAAGATATGCTCAATAGAAATTAGAGTACAATACGCACCATGCGCGGTTCTGCGCGTCAATCGTACAGGTGAGTGCATCTTGCGGCTGATCTGGGCAATATACAACGTCTCGTGCGCGCTCTTTCATTCCGGTCCAGGTGGTAGGCATCACCCTCTTTGCAGCCTTCAAACTCCGCAATCTCCGCCGTCTCGGATCCATTTGCCGGGTATGTTCAAAGATGTATTCTTTCAATCTTCAAGTGCGAGGACTCGGATGGGTCAAAGACAACTCAAACTAGACCACAGCTGGGCTGGAGTGAATTATTTCCCCCTCTCTTGGCTGAATACTTGGACTCTTCGCCTTCCAGCCGCCCTAGATCCGGCAGATTCGGCACTGATTGCCGCTATCGCAGGTCGACGCAATCACTTTCTCCGTCAAATATGCTTCAGTCATTGGTTCACGCTCATAGTGGAAAGCGAATTGGATGCTCGCAGCTCGAAAGAGGATACTGGACCGCAAATTTAAAGCGGCGGCCCAGTAGCCGCTGTGTACATAAACAGTAGAAGTGCGATTTCCCGGTTACATTGCGTTTAGTTTGTTCAGTAGGCGCTCCCAGGCTGGAGAGTCTGGAAGTTTGTCTCTTTCCACTGATCCCAATGATTTCTGCCACCTCTCCTCGTAAGGATTCCACCAAGAATGTTGACACGTATCTTGACTCTTGATCAGATAACCTTGCCAGCGTTCAATTAGATCAAGTGGCGGCTCGGGGAGTTCCTAGCATTGCCCATAAGTCTTGCCAGACTAACTGATATGAAGAATGTGTTTCACCTTGAGCCATTGCACAGTATCATGGAACTCAACCGAACAGAGACATTCGCCCTCAGCAAGAAAGGACTCCCAGGGTGGAACAAATTCACGGAGTTCCTGCAGAAGTTCTGGGGTTGCCAGGGAACACCTGATGTAATAACCCCAGTTAAGGTGCTCTGGGTGTGGTAACCTGTCACTGTATCCATTTGTGTAGTTCAGCTCAACAGGGGTTCAACATCTACAATGCAACCAACTCACCCGCGAAGGGACAAGGTGACCAAAAACCGACTCTTTGAATGTGACGAAGACAACCTCGAGCCAAATCGGTGGCCACCAAATGCCCGCTGTGGGTAAGGTCTTGTTCCCAAGAAGTGTCAATATGGCGAGTATGCCACCAAGTATCTGTTTTTTCATGCCTCGACCTATGGTGGAGTGCAAGGCAGAGAAAGCGACCATAACCTGATCCCATGAAATATCCAATAAAACTCGCGTGTAGTACATGATCTCGACGGAATCAACAGCCTGGGAGATCATCCAACTGGCTTGAAAAATTCGAACGGATTCTGGAGACCAAGCCATGAACTGACGGCAGTGTGCGAGTGAAATTGATGAGGAGTGGCATATCCTGCTCTGGAGGGCATGCAGTGCAGAAGGGGGTGGTGATGAAGGTGGTGAAACGACCGGACATGCAGGCTTTGGCAAAAAGCAAAACAACTCCTCCCATGAGTACATCAAATGGTAGGTTTCCCAACACTGGACTTCAGGTACAGGTTGAGATGCCTGGTGAGGAAAGAGCGATCAAAAAAATGAAAAAGTGTAGTGGTACATTAGGCCCTTACTCTCAAATATGGCCAAAACTTTTGCGGAATTTGATTCCCCGGCCTCATCCTCACAAGGAAAGAGATAGTCTGGATTAACACCGCAAATCAGAGGGACAAGCTCCGCCGAGGGGGAATAGACTCCAGGCATGCAACCAAGTCGGTCACATCCATCCTATAACTGAAGAGATCATAAAAACGGTGACAATCGGAGAGTGTGGAGGGTACATACAGTAGACCGCCACGGTGGCCGGAAATAGTTCGGATGACTGCATGAGTTACATCATCATGCAGTTTTCCAGTTTGAGATGGAAAATAGACGACCGTTGCGGATCTTGTAAAAAATCCCAAAATGGACGCATGGTATGGGTAGATTCTGCCTGTGACATCTAAGACAGAATGGAGACTCCGAAGAATCAAGTGAACAGCCCCCAGGTCGCAGTTCCAGAAACTTTTCAATCTTGCCAGGTGTCGAAATCTTCGATAACCATGCACAACCCTGCAAAATATCGCCAAGAGTCAAGCGAAATCGGGGTGGGGACTCCAGATAGAATCTGAATGTAGAGCTGGTCAAGTGCCGCAAAATGGTGTCTCGGAAGGAGTCTGCGAGAGCTCCACAACAGCTCTTAGCCGGTCGATTGGATGGAAATATTTGTCGTCTATGAACTTGACCACAGAGATGCATATATAAAATATCCGGAGGACTTGCGAACCAGCCCTTCCAAGATATTTACCGATGGCCATGGAGTCAGAACCCCCTCCATTGTGTGCTTGTGCTCCCGGTGGATGCGGGGCAAATTCGTCGCAGAGGAATGTTCGGACATCGTTGAATGACTGCTCGACATTGACAGAATGGAGGATCCCACCAAAGGAAGGCTCCTCCAACTTTCACGAATATGGGCCTCTGGTCTGCTGGGCGATGATGATTCGAAAGATGTTGGGTGTTGGCAGACAACACATCCTATCAAGCGCAATACTTCAACCTGAGCATTGTGAGTGTCGCACTCGTCCAGGCCATCAACAAGAAGGATTGGAGCTGCAGAATCTTTGAGAGATTTGCACGGCTCAATGATCAGCTGATGTAGCTGGGCATCTATCTTCCTCCCAACAATGGAGGGATCAATGTTCGACAATTTGTGAAATCAGGGGATTCAGTTCGCGGTGGTTGTTTGAGCGCGAGCTGATAGGCGAGCGTCACAAAAGTGCTCTGAATTCCCCTCGCGTGGCGTGGCCTCGTTTGAAAAAAGAAGGCGCCTCCAAGACGATTGGCACTCTTCAATTTCTCACACATTGTCTGCATCACTGCAGACTTGCCCGCTCCAGCCGGCCCATGGAGCCAACATATGGGCTGAGCAAGGTCGTTTTGGGTGGCCCACCGATACAGATCATCCAGCAATTTTGTGCGTGTTTCGGGGTGGCATTTTGGCTGCGGAAAGCTGTCGGCAGAGTCATACAGTGCCTCCAGTGCGACGGCGCGATGGAGAATATGGATTCCTGTTTCGCCGTGACAATGATTGTGAATGATATTTTCTGCGGTATTTAGATTATTCGCAGAGAAAAATGTCCCTCCTTGGGTGGACGGCATTGGAGGAAGACGAAAGGCCCGGTGGTATTGCGTCAAATGACCCTCCCTCCAGGCGATCGTTATCCAAAGCAGCAGCACTGCGGTCAGGAGCAATGGGCTGATCCACCCCCACGGGAAAATCGACTTGACTTCTGGTGCGATCTGAGTGGGGATGGAGATGCGTAGCGGAGTAACGACTGAGTGGATTGACCATCGGGGGCAAGGGGTCGGTGTGCGGGAAAGAGGACGACGACGGGGTATTTTGCACATCACTGGAAGGAATTCCCGAGATACGTCGTCGAGAAGTCACATCTGGAAAGTATGAGGACAGGTATCAATCGTGAATTTCAGACTCACCGTAAGGTGCCGACGTCGCAGCCATACCCCGGCGCGTATTCCTAACCACTCCTGCCAACTCATGCTGAGATTCGGCAGTCTGACTATCAGCTCCCAGACCTGCACCCCGCCATCCAGTATGGCCCGTTATCTCTGATCATCAATGGCTGGTGCGATCCTGGGATGCGACCATCTTCGAGCTGAGAAACTGGGCGATGGTCTTGAAATCGTCAGGTGCTGGTGTGTTTGTAGATTCACGTCGCCGCCGACATTATAGAATGTCCCGCCCGATATCTGATGCCCAGAACCGCTGAACATAGGCGGAGATTCAGATTCACGCGAAAGGTAGGTATTGCAGCACAGTGAGAGGGAAGATCACCGAAACGCAGGAGCAGATCGGTGCTATAAGTGTCCTCACGAAGGCTGTGCGAAGCTGTAGGTGGCCTTAACAGCATGGCTGATTGCGCGCGTTTCTTCGCACAGGGTCGTAAATATATCTCAGCCCGGGCCGTGCTGCCCAAGGTCGGAGGCTTAGGTCTGAGCTGTAATAACCGCTTATCCATTCCCAGCCAAACCACAATACAACCTACTTACATCACATCAGCGCAAACGGCGCCGCCCCGATCCGCAAGGTCTCGGGAAAAAAACGCGTTCGTCGCCGCCAGCACTAGTTTCTCGTGGCTGAGTGTACCCGCGCATGAAGCCCTTGTACACATATTCGCGACGAGGCACTCGGCTCCTCGAGCATCGACGTCCTTGATGCCCGAGATGCGCAGCGCGCAATGAACATCGAGAGCGGGGATGCGTGTGCCATTGGCGGAGGAGACCCAGCTGCACGGGGGTGAGTCAGCCGAGTTTTATGGAGAGGAAGAGGGAGAGGGAGAGAGGAGACGCACACACAGCAGAAGAGCCCGCGCAGGCGCAGCTCGCGCGCCTTCTCGAGTGTGAGGAGCAGGTTCAGCTCGATGAGGCGTGCCTCGCGCTGCTCGAGTGCGCGGTCGAAGCCCGCGATGTCGACCCGTGCGGATCGCGGCGACGAACGGAGCGAATATGTCCGCGAGGATGGGGAAGCGGTGCATGAGCTCGTCCGAGGGAGGTGCCCGCGGAGGATGCGCAGGGGGATGAGGTACGCGAGGATGCGCCTACGGGTGGGGGTTAGCCAGCAGCAAAACCGCGAGGTGGGGGGAGACGGACTTTGGTTCTCGTGCGCGGCGATGTGGCAGTGATAGAATGCGAGGGTGAGCTCTTGTTCCGCCTGCGTGTGGTGTCAGTAAGAGAAGAAAAAGGCGACACGCCCTTGGCGTATTCCTCGTTCAGGAAACTCAGCATGGTAAGATGGTGGGCCGCGGGCGCGAGGGCAAAAAAAAGGAGGAAAAAGGGTAGGTAAGGTAGGGCATGTACTTACGATTTCCACGACGTTCGAGGCTGTGTCGACTTTGGTCGGGAATTTTCCCTTATCGAGGTAGGAGTGGTCGAGGCGTTGTGTCTGTCGCGTTGAGTTTGATGTTGTTGTGGATGAGGCTGGGGCTGGTACTGCAGCTGGGCCTGCACTGAGGCGGAGCCTGAGACTGGGGATGCGACTGCCGCCTTGACGGCGCCGGTTGATGCTGCTATTGCTGCTGCGGCTGATGCGGCGGCGGCGGGTGCGATTGGTGCCCGTGCGACTGTGCTGAAGGCTGCGGGTATGAAAATGCGACGAATGCTGCAACCTCGAATGCGGCGGGTGGTATGTCGGCGACTGCGAGGCAGCGGGTGGCGGGTGCGCATGCGGGTAGGACGACGCCGATGACGCCGGCGATTGGGAGGGCAGGGTGGGAGCGGTATGAATTTGAATGCGGCGCATGGTGTGAGGGCTGCGGCTGGTGCGCCGAGCGCGGTGGAGGATGTGAGTGCAAGTACGGGGGTGAAGGTGGAGCCTGCGCGCGCGAATGCATCGCATGCAGCAGCTGGCTTGGGTGCGTGGTCGTCGGCGGCGGGGGTTGCGAACGCGCGGAAGACGACCGCTGCTACTGCTGCTTGCACGCAAGATGCTCCTGCGGGGACGCGATCGTGTTGCCGCACCAGATGCGGCTGCCCATGTCCGTGTGATTGCGGGCCTGCGGGGCCTGTCGCTGCGGTATCTGGGACTGCGGGGGCATCGGCGAGTGCGGTGCATAGTGCTGCTGCACCTGCTGCTGTTGGGCGTAGGGCGACTGCTGAGGCGGCGTCGTACTCAGCGGCGACGCCCCGCGCTCAACGGCGACAGCTGGACCGAGTATCGGTGCTGATGTGCCTTCGTTTGCTGTTGCTGGTGCTGCTGCACGACAGGCTGATGCTACACCTGCGCCTGCTGGAGCTGCTGGTATCTACTCTAATCCCAACTCTCCTCCTCCTGCGGGGACCGGCGGCGGGACAGGCGGGTCGGGTGAGCTGTCGCGTCGTGCGCGTGTTGCGCATTGCGTAGGGCGTTCGGTTTCTGTCTCCGATGTCCTTGTTCTTCGATAATTTTAGGTCCCGCTGAAGCTTTTCAGGGCATCAATTATCGCTAGCGAGCGTGCGTTCTTCTGGGACCCGTGGGTGGGTTGTCGGAGTGTCTTGTGCCATGGTAGAGGGTATTTACAAGCGGGAGAGATTGTACGGTGCAAAAGAAACGTTAGGGAATCGTGCGCGTCGGGAGCGCGCAAGGAAAGGTGACGAGTCACGGTGATCGTCACAGCTTTCCCGATTCCGCTGCCCGATCCACACCTTTCTGCTCCCTTCTCCAGGAGCGCCGGAAAGAGCGACGAATCGCGGCCCAGACCTCCGCACACCCCTTCTTCATCTCATCTTGCCTCTCACTTCTCTCTCATATCTCTGGAAGCGGTCCGCAGGACCGCCCTCCCCCCCTATCCGATCGTCCCCCCGATT
>JARKIC010002942.1:0-41064 GCA_029378375.1 Mycena olivaceomarginata
TGTGTTCGGGCCGGTAAGAAACTCGTTCCGAGTGACATGACAATGCATGTGAGTTCGGGCTGTGGCTGACCAGATATTTTTAGAAACATCACCTTTAAGCTTTTCGAGTCATTTGATGGGTGGGTAGCGGTGTTGCAGAAACTGACCCAAGGATCCAGGGTCGTTTTCATGGCGTTCTGAGACCAGAAACTCAGATGTATCCGCTAGACTGTATGTTTTGAAACTCACTCATAATTCAGGTGCAACACTCGCGCCGATCATCGTCGCGACAGACAAGACCCAGCTTAGGCGCTTTGGCGGGGATAAACAAGCCTGGCCAGTGTATCTCACGCTTGGGAACATCCGCAAAAAAAAAACACGCAGCCCATCCGCTCGAGCCATAATTCTCATCGGCTACATTCCTGTCCCAATGGACATTGACCGGGCCCGGACACGCATGTTCCCACGCACCTGTTTCCGGTGCGGAGCTGCCGGACACCTCGCCGCGAATGCCCTGTCACGTCCGACGTCCGGATACGGACGTTCTCACGAGGGTCGTTCGCCAACTCGGGGACGACCTCCTCAACGAGCTGTTCGCCCGTCTCTCCACCTCCGCCTCGCTTCCGGCCGAGTCAGTTGACGGAGACGAGACGGACCGGCGGGTTTTCCCCATTCGGCTGAGTGAGCGGTGCACCCTCGGTCGCGTCCCCAAATCGCTACGCCTCCCGGCTCGGGAGCAGTGCAGGGTTCCGTCTCCGGGACGGAAGGAAGAGTCTCCGTCCCCGGACGGAGACTGGGAGGGGGGTGCGCCTCTCGCTACTACCTCTGAATCAAAGCATTGTCACTATCTGAAACAGGGGGGCATAGCGATTTGGGGACGCGACCGAGGGCGCACCGCTCACTCGGCCGAATGCGGAAAACCCGCTGGCACAATCTTGGACTTGATTGGGCTTCACACCTTCAGGGAATTGGAACAACATCGTAAACATCATTCTCTGGAAGGCAGCAATTCCTCATTGAGTCCAGCAGTCCACTCATCAGCATTAGGCTGTTCATGGCATCCTGCCAGCTGGTGGATCAAGAGGATCTTGTGCAGCAAAAACTTCTGCAATAACATCATCAAGACTTGCAAGAAGGACTGCTGCAGGTATATCAGCACTTTCATTGATGGAGTCAGGTTTCTGCTGTAGGCGATGAAGGAGATGTTTCATATGCATCTTTACGTGCTGCAATTTCTGCTGCACGCTGAGCCTTGGTTTGACTCTGTTGCCCTTCTGCAATGTGCTCATATGCAGCATTTGGATGTTTGGCAGGTGCACGCTGGCGAGCTGATTTCCGGGGAGGGTTGAGATCTAACCACCAGCAACTTTTCGCAGTGGTGGATTTCCCTCTCAGAAGGGTGTCCAATGGATGGACTATCATCTGGTGAGGAAGGGGATCAGCCTGAGGCATACTGTCCCCTGATGGAGCCACAGAGATTTGAGGCCCCCCCACTGAACCTGGAATAGGTTGTGTGAGAGTGTCCTCGTCATCATCATCATCATAATATGGTGTATTTCTGGGCAGTGGACTCTGAGAAAGCTTCTCATATTCCTTTCGAGAAGTAGCCACTGGCTCTAGTGGAGGTTGCACTGCATTTGATGGTTCATCATCATCAAACCTGACATGTCTCGAGGTTATAATTGAACCATATGTTTCCATCTTTGTTAATGATAAGCAGATCATATGCTTTGCTGCCTTCATGATATCCAACAAAGACACAGCGCTCTGCTTTATCTCCAAACTTCTGTTTGTGGCGCTTCTCTTTTGGAATGAGAGGATAATCTCGACATCCGAAACGGTGCATATGGTGAACATTCACTGGTCGATCAAACATTTTCTCATGTGGAATGCCGAAAATTCTGAGCAGAGGTAGGAGTGCGATTTATAGTATATGCAGCTGCACGCAAGGCTAAGTTCCAGAATTTTCGAGGCAACCGAGAATCAATAAGCATTGTTGTTGCCCGTGAGACCAGGGTCTGATTCAATACGCTCAGCAACACCATCCTGTTCTGGTGTGTATGGTGCAGTTATTTCATGTATGATACCAAGTCTCCTGAATTCTGCCTCCATCTGCTGAGATGTGAATTCACCTCCTCCGTCTGTACGGAAAAATCGAGTCCAGCCTGCACAGAACTCCCAATTTGCGATATGCACACGGAAGAATTTTTCAACGTGCTGTCGCCATTCTCTCAGGAGTCTATAGATCTCAGACTTCTTTTTGGCAAATAAAACCCAGACATGAGATCCCCAATGATCGACCAACACAGCCCAGTAGCGAAATCCACCAGGTGCTGCTGGTGTTACAGGTCCCCCAACGTCAGATGAGACAATGTCAAGAGGACCACGAGCTTTAGTCTGGCTTTTGGAAAATGGTAGTTTCTTCATTTCCCTAACACACAAGCTTCACAGAATTTTGGTTGCCCAGTTAAGGAGGTGATCTCACCAAGCCTACCCTTGCTTACAGAGTTCTGAAGTAACTGGTAATTTGTATGTCCAGAAATTCTGTGAAGATGGTTGATATCCATGGCAAACAAAGCATGTGGATCTTCGCTCAGTGGAGTGCAAGTAATATGATAAAGACCTTTTTGTTGTTTTGCCTCTACCATTCGCTTTCCATGAGAATCACAAACAATGCATTCATCTCCCTCAAAATGCACCTGTATCCAGCTTTGGCTAATTGCTGAACAGATACAAGAGTGATACCAAAAGAGGGAACATGCAAAGCACGCTTCAATGAGAGTTTTGTCATTCCACGCTTTGTTTTGCAAGATAACCAAATAGTTCCAATACCTATAGCATCACAGAATGTGTCATTGCCCAAGCGAACTTTTCTGGGAGGATTAAGAACTTGGTAAGTCCCTGTCTCAAACCAATCAATGTTCGGGGTCATCACTCGGGATGCTCCAGAGTCGAGTACAATGACCCATTTTGAGTCAGTTGAGGCACTCGAAATATAGGCAGACATGGCAGCATAGGATTTCTGAGAAACAACAGGTACAGCATAATTACTATGATCCTCCTCTTCAGATTCAGAGTCAGTGGCTGCTGAGGCATTTGCCTGAGCACCGCGTTTCCTGCCCTGCTTCCTGGATTTGGATTTATTTCCCTTCTTTTCATCCTGCACCAAAGCTTTCACTCGATGGCACTCATTTGTTGTGTGTGATTTATTTTCGCCATGAATGACACAGAACTTGTGGTCACCACTGGTAGATGAGGCAGATGGCTTGGCCTTGTGTGAGCTCTGTGATTTTGCAGCTAAGGCAGATTCATCCTCTTTTGCATCGGGTCGCTTCCCAATGGTGAGCAGACGAGCACGGACTTTGTCCCAAGTCATTCCAGTCCCAAGAGAGGAAACTATATTCCCTCTGATTCCGGTCCAGTAGGTATCCTCAGGCAAAGTGCTAAGCAGAATGAGGGGTTGGAGGTCTGGAGAGAAGGGATATTTCAGCCGTGCAAGACGGTCAAAATGCCCTTTGATAGTGCCAATGTGGGTCTCGATCTTTGTGCGATCAATAAGCTCTGGCTCGCTCTCTATCACAAGTTTGGTGGTAAAGAGGCTTGCAAGAACACCCATAGCTGTATCAGCTCTGTTGTCCTCTTCGAAACGCCCACGTAGTTTAGCCCACAAAATGCCAGCATTTGATTCATCCACATATTCCATGCATAGTTCAGCTGAGAGAAATTTGTTGATGACTCCCAGAGCACGACTGTTACGCTCTGCTGGTGTGTCTTTGAAGGCTATACCAGGGGGAGGAGCAGCACCAGGGAGAGGAGTGTTGACAGCAGCAGCAGTGAGAGCATCAGCAGCAGTGGGAGCTTGAATAACTCTTTCCAGAAGAGTAAACACTCCCTCTCGGCGGAGCTCAGATTGAGCATTGACACGGAACATTGGCCAGTCCTCTGCACCCGAAAGCAATGGGGAAGCCGGAGTTGACATCTGTGAGAAGTCCGAGGTGGTACCGGCAGTGGGTCGTGTGATTGATGCGAGGCAGTGCTCGCAATGCTTCTAGCTATAATAAGCGAGCAATGAGTCTTGCTTGAAAGGTATGTTCAGAGCGCTAGCGCTCGGTGGCCCATAACCTAACAAGATCTGAAAATGCGCGGAAGGCGCAATAACCTCAGTCTCCCGCTATGTGGGATCAAAGACTATATATTACAAGCGGTCGCCGGCGCTTCGCGCCGGCTCCCACTTGCTTACCTTACTTCCCGCCAGTGAAAAGAAAAGAAAGTACATTGATTCATTTAGCTTGGCTGGATTCTGCTTTTGTTTGAGGCTTTTTGTACAGTCTAGCAAAGTTATTCTGAACTGTTGCCACAGTCTCAACTCTGCTGAGGACAGCAAACGGTTAAAATTAACCCTCCAAGCCGAAGGGTTCTAAAGCATAGAATAAAAGACTCTTCTGAAAACTGTGCCCAATAGCGCCCGGGAAATCTATGTTTGCAATCGCAACTATGCTGGTTTCTTATTTCAACTGTAGCTCGACTCTTCTTATATCAGAGTTACTTCCCATGTGCTATTACTTCATGCGCTGATAGCAAGACACATGTATAGCTCTTATTTTCCATTTAGTTATGTAGTTGGTATTTTATACAGATCGCCATGCACCTCAGACTTCAACTGACTTCTCAAGCCTGAGATGTTGACTATTTTCTGGTGTCAACTTAGAGCATACACCTGCCTGAATGTTCCCCGCAGCTACCTTCGCTTCAATCCAGTGGGAGTGATCTGTCAAAGTCAGCATCAGGGCAGTGTCAAAGTTTATTAGCCACTTGACGGCAGGTGTCGAGAATGCCGAATAATGACGCTGTCGGCCAGTGGGAGGAGAGCTGCCGGGGGTATGGCATTAGCGGAGACTCAGCGGAGTCTGCCCTGCCGCGACCGACGGTAAGAAGAGCAAAGTTTGGCATTGTGTACATTTTTATAGGCGCGCACACGCTTAAATTTGATCATGGGGCCAAAAGCCCCGAGGAAACGCCATTTATTGAGCGCTTCCAAAGGTCTGGATCCAGCGCTTCCCAAGGCTCGGGCCTGATCTCCCCAAAGCGGAGTTTAAAAGGCTTCAGACAGACAGAGACGATTTTATAAAGAGAGAGAAATACCTGAAAATGCGCGGAAGGCGCAATAACTACAAAATGAGTAAATAGAAGTAATATAAATAAGTATTGGACTCACCCTCAGTCTCCCGCTATGTGGGATCAAAGACTATATATTAAATACCTGAAAATGCGCGGAAGGCGCAATAACTACAAAATGAGTAAATAGAAGTAATATAAATAAGTATTGGACTCACCCTCAGTCTCCCGCTATATGGGATCAAAGACTGAGGATGAAGAACAAGCATGTGTGCTTATATGTCGCTACAATTGTACCATGTGACAATGAACTAACATTGGAATGATTGTTATCAAGGGCCGAAGGTCCGGGGCGGACCATAGATTAATATCAACTTCTGACATCATTATGCCGTCCCTTACGCAGCCACTTCCATCGCCTCATCATGCTTTGGAATGACTATCAGCATCTCTCCACCGCTGGCATCACTCAGCGGATCGCGGCCAACGTGGGGAACTTTCACGCAGTGCTTGCGCATGGCTTGGATTTGGGCGAGCCTGATCTCACCGAGACGGTTTACAGCATTCTGACCTTTGATTCGTTTTACCGGATCTCTAGGGGCCGCTCCTCTGGGATGCTTGAGCTTCTACCCGACTACCTAGAGCACCTGGTAGATCATCGGTTGCAAGGGGCATATTTGGGACAACTTGTGACAACCTGGCAGTATCGTCCTCTTTCTGATTCAGAACAGCTCGAGAAAACTGCGATCGAGCACTTTAGGGCTGCAGGAGATATGGCGGGTGAAGGTGAGCCTGTTTTCAGTCAGTCAAAAAGCTCAGACTCAAACACACAGCAGCTAATTTTCTTTGTGGCCTTGGCATGTACTTCCGCCAACACGACAACGATATACCCAAGGCCCTCAGGTACTACGAAAGAGCGGTAAACCTTGCCAAAGAAGTCAACGACATTAAGACACAGTGCGTCGCCATAGGAGAGGCAGCTCTTTCTGTATGGCAAATTGGGCAGTATCGAGAAGCGCAGCTGAAAATTCGGGAGATGCAGCGCCTGGCTCAAATACACGGGCTTTTTTATCACGAAGCACAGGCCATCCAGGTAGAGCTTCTCTGTAGGGTTTCCTTGGGGAATTTGGCATCCTGTGTGACGCTCTCTGCACAAGGACGGGCGTTGTTGGCGTTTTGTGGCCTGCAGGGGTCCACGCTGGATCTTGCACTTGTAAATTCTGACGCGGAAGTTCATCTCCAAAAGACGGAATACGCCGAGGCAAGAGCTCTGTATTCTCGAACATACGTCGATCAGGCACCTATGGCACACGCATACGATAGGCTGAATCTTGTTGATATCGACAACGAGATTGGCGTGGACACCGTCAAGGTTCGTCAAGATTTGGAGGCCGTTAAATCGACCTTTGAATCTATTATGAACCCACCAGGGATCACTCTCTGTGAGGTTTTTGAGGCCTACGTGGATATTCGAGATGGCCTTCTCACCAAAGCAAGACTATCACTGGAGAAATTGTTTGCTGCGACTCGGGGAAACGATCAAGAAATTTCGATATTGTGCTTGAACAAGCTTGGGAACCTTAGTTGTGGGCTCGCCGCTACCTGGACCACATTTGGATGGACGCTGGTCTTGATGGGATTTGCGCTGAAGGGGAACAATACGATAGCTATCTATCATGATCTGCGATGCATGGGAGATGTATTCCTTGCCGATGACGACGATGACACCGCACTCAGCCTTTTCCATGTGGCTCTCGAGGGTTTCACTGCCACAGATATTCATCGCAGTCGGGGGGAGTGTGCCCTTCGGCTTGGGGACATATTTCATGTCCGAGGAAACAAAGAGGACGCGTTCAACCTCTGGAACACTGCACGCCAATGTTTTGTTTGGTCCCTGCAGACACGGGATATCATACGTTTAGATGAGCGAATACGAGCGCACTCGCAGTAGTTTTCATGGAATCATACACGGGTTTCGGTTCTGAGGGGCGGAAAGATTGCAAAGTTCAACACATGATAGACAGGCATCCTGAAAGGCACCTTAAGACCGCTCGTGGATATAATCATCGTCCTCCCTACCTTGCATTATATTAAAAGCTAGAGGGTCTGGCTGTAAACGGGACGGCCCTGGGCGAATCTTAGGCGGAATGGGTTCAGATTTGGAGGGTGGGTTGGGATGGTTAATATGTGCCTGCTTGCCCGAGATCGCGGTGCGGATCGTAGTTCCCTCCAAATGAGTGTGTGTGCTGTCTTTTTTCCGATCTGAGGCCCAGAACGTGTGGCTATGTCCTGGCTCAGCTGCCCAGTGTTGCAGTTAAGGGTCTTAATAAGGGTCACTCCAGAAACAAAGGCCTTGAGATTTATTAAGGGTTAATTAAGGGTGTGTTTTTAAGGTTCAAACTAAGGGTTAATTCCCAAAATGGTAGTATATGTTCAGGTGGAAGTTGCCTTATTATTTACTCTTCAAAGTTGTCATCGGAACCCTCCAAAGCCCCCACATCGGGTGTACTCGGCTGCAAGAAGCTCCACATACAAGCCTTCCTCTGACACCACCCGAGAGCGACGAGCCGGCTTTCCAAGTGGGCGTGAGATTGTGCCGCCAAAGAGATTTGCGAGGGTGATGCAAAGCCAGGGGCAGGCATGACGAGGGCACGGCACCGCAGACACCGTGATCATGGCAGGTAGGTCTTCATCTTTGTTCTGGTCCTTGTCATCCCCCCTCGTGCTGCCCTCCCCTCTCCAGTGGTCCAACAGATTAAGGCTTAATAAAGGCTTAACATGTTTTCAGGCTGTTGTTAAGACCTACTTACCCTTAGTCTTAACTTAAGGCCTTAAAATCTTAAGGCCTTAACCCTTAACTGCAACACTGCAGCTGCCAGCCATCTTTTCTAAATTTGGAAAATGAAAAGTGAAAGAGAGAGAAAAAGTAGCTGACTGATGTGACATTCTTTTATTATCTACGTCGTTGCTAGCTGCGCTGAGCAATAGTGTTCGAAGGCAGCGGGGATTGGTGTTGATTGAGTGGCACTGGGTGCCACAGACCCACTGAACGGTTAAGAATGCTGCTAGGGAGTGAAAAAAGGCAACTGTGAACGACCCTATTGCTCATAATTATTAGCCTGTTTGCACAGCAGCCATTGGAGCCATTCAATGGCTGTTTGGTGTTGCGCAGAAATGATTTTTGGCGGTGGTTTGCGCAACGTCAAAAAGCCATTGAATGGCTCCAATGGCTGTTGCGCAAACACTCTATTATCTGTATCCCGCGTTGAAACGGTGCACTTCTTATATGACTAGGAATAGCTAATTGATAGGTATTGCGAACAAACACCCAAAACAACCAACCACAACCAATCTACCTCCAAAGATCTAAGTGCTTCTCTTTGTGAGTTCGGGTCCGGGCCGTAGTATGCGACCAGCAGGCTTGAACAAACACAAGTTTGATTTATAGGCTTCTAACAACACACTCTACAACGTACTAGCAATATGCAACCGCCAACAACAACACTGCTAGGAACCTAGGGATGGTCCGGGGGTGTGTTTATATGGGGGGTGGATACAAGATGGCTGGACCGTTAGGTCGAGAACACCAGGGCAGGGTATGTAGGTTTGTGAAAATCCTCGCTAAGGGCAATCCCAAAGACTACTGAGGCTAACAACAAATGACTTCAATCCTCAAACGGCAAGGCAAGTTGGGGGCTTCCCAGAAGAGTCCTTGAACCGTCGACCTATTCCTTAACCAAGAACAGGAACCTTTCCGCTTTTATCGGCACTAGCTCACTACAAGCGTCCAGCTAGCGACCCAACACACTACGACAGAGCTTCCATCTATGTCGGGGTGAAGGCGAAGTAACTGACAAGTTATAGCCAAACTAGAGGTGGGGGCACCTAGTCCGTCTTCTTCTTCTTAGTGGGCTCAAGCCAACACACAATCCACCTAGCAAGCGATCCAACACACTACGGCAGAGCTTCCGTCTTGCCGGGGTGAAGGCAAAGTCACTAGCGCAAACTGCAGCTGGGTCTCGAAGAGAACACCCTTATTTTATATGTGGAGGTCTAGGACCAACAACACGAAATCCTCAACTTAGTCACTCGATGTTTCCAGAGTCCACAGTCTACTGATTCCAATATAAAGACTACTACAAGTGAAGTTCGGTATCAACCTCCACTAGCAGCCTGAGAGCACCAGCACCAGCTTCGTCCAAAGTCTGGGGCGTAATGTTCTTAGACCCTAGCCTGCTCTGCGCTCCCTTTTATACTACTAGGTTCAAGATACATGTGAAAAGCGAGCTGAATAATACAATAAGCAATATTAGATGAAGAGAAATACGGTCAGCCAATAAGACGACTGCCGTTTGGTTTTGGGACAGGTTTGGTATACGCCAGGTCAGCCTCGCTGACCGGCTAGTGTTCAACCGTGGGTATATCAACTGATCCTCAGCCCTCCGTCTACGCCGAGCACCACTTCCGGACCAACCGGTGAAGTAACCGGTGGTCTAGGTCATCTCTGCTCTGTCAGAGCATCGATCTATTACATCTAGGCGATGCAGTGTTGCGACCGACATCAAATGGTCATAGTTCGTTTGTCAGGACGTCGATCAACCCTCCGGTCATCGGTACAGGTTGTATGATCGTCCCTAGCTCCGTTCCAATAGCCTGCTTGCTATTCCGTTTGGCCTAGCTGCCCAGATCGGGCCCTAGCCGCGTGTTGTCTCATCTCTGGTGTCGTGTTATGTCTTTGTCAAAGCCCTAGCCGGTCGCTAGTCGGGTTATTCCACCTATCGCCGTTCTAGTCGCTTATCTAGAGATTAGATAGTACCACCGGATCTCGCACCGAGCTTCCTAGCTCAAGGCGTGGCCCCTAGTTGCACCTCCATCGTAGATATCCGTCTGCTAGATCATCGCTAGCTCCTTCGCAAGCCATCTCTGGACTACTAGAGTCTCCTAGGTCATGTCTCATGAATGTATAGGCGGTGGTTTAATCCCTGGTTGTTTATACACTCAACTAGCAGCTAGCGCGTCACACTAGTGTAGCCTCGTGCTACAGTCAGCAGTTAGGGCTCGCTCTGACTCTCCTTTATATCACCTAACAAGTGGTCTGTGTACTAGCCAGGATGCTAGTAACAACAGAAGTGCTAGTTGCTTCCCGTTGTATAAATACTGGTCATAGGAAATCGCAAAAATAGCCCTAGATGCCGCGCATTTATGTTACGCCGTTTCAGCGTGATACCAGTTTCTCTTACAGTCATGCACAGGGCAGTTGGTTTCGAGGCACGCCGACTCCAATTCAGACTCGAACATATTATTGAATTAATAAATCCATTCGATTCTGTACAACCGCATCCGTTCACACCCAGACCACTAACCTCCAATACTAGACAAAGTTGGATTCCCCACTGCCCGCTACCTCTCGATAACAGAAGTTGAATTCCCTACTGCTTCACCCCACGTTGCCTAATACCCTAAACACTGCCTTCAGCCACGGTAACACTTGGCGCTCTTCCAGAGGAACCCGGCCGGGCTCCTCGCAGGCAGGCACTCGCCAGACGGGGGGGAAGGAACGAATGACGACGTGGCAGTATTCCCCGAGCAGGTGAACCCATCCCAAAACTGGCAATGCCCAAAGCTGGGGCCGGGCGTCTCCCCGGCGAAAATAGTAGACTCCCACACGTGAGCAGTATTGATGCTCTGCGAGTTGCCAGGCATATTAAGCGTGAAGCATTCAGGGTCGGCGCCAGTAGTGGAAGCTAGGTCGGCGATGAAGGGTCTGTGGTTCCACCAGGCATCGGCCTCGCCATTGTACCTGGTGCATTGGGTGCCGGTGTAGAAGTTGATCTCTGCTCCCTTTTCGAACGACCAGGTCGCAAGGCAGGGAGTGAGGTGAGTGAGGGCTGTGAAGATGATGGACACGGTGAGGGTGCGAGTGCGCATTCTATAGTTGGTGATGAGAAAGAAGAAGACGACTAACTCTCTTATTTTTTGAACACACCGATGGGGCCCTGTTTTATATCGTAGGCACAGCCATTCCGGGAAATTAATGTTCGCCGCATATGTGTGATTTGCTGCTGCTACCAAGTCCATCGTGCCCGACGTGTCCGGTTGTGAGCCATTATACGCGACGTTCGGACTCCGAAGTTACAAAATATAGTCAACTGAATGCAGCGGCCAAAAAAAATCAGAGATAGGACGGTGAAGCACCGGTGAAGCACCCAAAAGATTGAAAAATTGACATAAAGTGGATGAATGTGTTCTAGGTCTTCACAGGGCGACCTCTGCAGCTGTTATCATTGAGGAGATAGCAGCTCTTCTGGGAAATCAATGTTCTCCGTACCTGTGTGATTGGCTGCCAAGTCCATCGTGCCCGAGGTAAGTATCCGGTCGTGATCCATGTTAGCCGGGCTCCGAAGTGAAAGGAGCAAAAGTTTGAAACTTGTCATAGACCTACCGCCTGTCCAATGACTCTGAAAAACTCATTAATTTTTTTTGCGTACTTAATGCGCCTGTAGTCACGTGCCTCTGCTGAAAACAAATTTTTTCTTCTTGTGACTCCGGCTGGCCTTGTTTATTTCTTGATATTTGTGTTTAGTGATGCTCCAGGCTTGGCTCCAAGCCATGAAGCCGCGAAGCCCAAGCCGCGGCTTGACAAGCCAAGCCAAGCCAAATCCACGGCTTTGGGCGGGCTTGGGCTTGGGCTTGGGGTGGCCGAAGCCCAAGCCAAGGGCTCAGGCTGCGGCTTGGAGGGGGCAAAATGACGGCACAACTCTGGTGTTAAAATGTGTCGAACTGACCTTGCACAAGTCCTGAGGAAAAATTAAAAATTCTGTAGAGGACACTCTGTGTAGATTTATATTACAAGTTCATTGCAATTTCTTTCAGAAAAAAAGACCCGGAATTGGGTGTGTTATGCGGGGCCAAAGAATCACATCAAACAGTGATCAAACATGTTCATAGGGCATTACGAAGGCAGGGGGGCCCGAAATAAAAATTGGGTCCGGAACACTCTGTGTAAGATGAGAAACCGGAACAGTCTCTTACCAAATGTCAGGCAAAAATGTTACCTGGGGAAAATTACTGGCAAGCTGTGGCTTAAGCCCAAGCCAAGCCAAGCCAAGCCCTCCTGGACGGCTTGGGCTTGGGCTTGAGGAAAGTGAAGCCAAAGCCCGGGGCTTCCAAGCCTAAGCCGGGGCTTCCAAGCCAAGCCAAGCCGTAACATCACTATTTGTGTTACATGTCCGGACAGGCCTGCCCACTTATGTACACCGGTGTTAGCATCTCTGGTCTCACGCACCTCTTAGTCCGTGTTGAAGACCTATCCGAATTGGGATTCACGCCGCATACAATTTCTAATTACTGGACAATTTCGTTCAGATCGACACGGGGTGTGCGTGACCCATTTTACCTATTCGACATTTCGGCAAGCCGCCGAATTTTTGCGTGACACCTCGAAAATTTCGGCATTTGAACCGAAAATTTTGCTTTTTTTTGCCTTTTTTTTTTTTCTTTTTAGGGCCTGTGTGACCACTGGGAGGTTCGACAGAGGCCCGAGTGACGCGTGACATCGACCGAAGTTCGTGATCGACAGGGGAGTTGCGTGACACGTGACTGCTGATTTGAACGAAATTGTACAGTAAAATCAGTAACTCCGCTGTTGAAGGGGTTCCGCTTCATCGGGAACGGGCAGTCGCCCATGCACAGTCACTATTCACGACCTCCTCGTGGCGCTGTGCCCAGCTGACAGGGACTTTGACAACGTTGTGGCGCACCACGTCACATTGGACACAATCCTGGTTTTAGGATTTATCATACTGTCATGGCTGTAGCTGTACATAGAAAGGGTATGCAAAATCTGGCTCTAGCCATGGATGACTGGAGCTATGGCGATCATACTAAATACCCTGCTATACGAGGACAGCCGTCAAGGCCTGGGGGTCCCCTCCTTTCCCCCATTCATTAGCTCAGTTTACATAGATTTGTCATGTAAAATTCTACCCTCAATGCGCGATGCCCCCCATCAATTCCACTTGAAACACCGACAATGCATCACACAACATTTAGTGAACTAGTCATTCAGCGGTCTGGACGTCTATGGCAAGTATCAATCCGTTCATTTCGGAGCCTGTCCGGCATGGCTCACAACCGGATGCTTACATCGGGCACGATGGCTATAGCAGCCAAATTGTACATGTACGGCAAACATTAATTTCCCGGAATAGCTGCTATCTCCCCAATACTAACAGCCGCAGAGGTCGCATTTGTTTATATCATTGAGCCCTGTGAAGACTTATTAGGTATACAACAAGTATCAATCTGTTCACAACGTGGGGTAATACAATGAGGAATTCAACTTCGTCTGGTATTGAATGTTAGAGGTATGGGTGTGTATGCCTGTGAACGGATGCGGTTTACGGAATCTAGTGTCCATAAGATAATCTTGTACATGAGGAACACGTTTCTGAGGGAGTGGCTAAATACAGATCATCGGAGGAGTTGAAATGAATACTGTTTGTGACCATAGGTATGGCAACAGGGACTGGACAGCTTCGTAATTCCGTGTCGGAACTTCGGCAGGCGTGATTGGCGACGAGAAAAGGCCCATTATGGTGGTAGGACCCCAGAGACATGTCAGAAATGTCGATGGGGTTATCCTGTAGCTAGCTCCAGAGCAGAAGCTGGGGGTGTATATTATTTGCAGTCTAACTATTTACTTGTCTAAACACCAGGTTTACTCTGTGCGACTAGACTCAAAAACCACCTCAGGACTCAACCAGTGCTTAGGCGAGCGCAGTCACCTCCTTCTCAGGAATGTGGTTGCATTTTCATTTGGTGTCACATCATCGTCAGCCCAATATATGTATCTCATCCTCAAAAATGGTGCCACTTTTCGCTTTTGGGGCGGGTTTTGGCCATTTTGCCAATTTATATAAGCCAGGGTCGGCCTTATATAAAAAAGGGCTGGCTGGGGCAGAAAGAAGCGGATTTCGGTGATTTTCACATGTTATACAAGCCAGGGTTGGCCTTGTATAAAAAATCACCCCAGACAAAATCGGGCCTAGAGGGCTGATTCTTGACCTAACCGCTGGTTCGGCTAAAATAAGGCCAGAAAGGGCCAATTCTTACCCTAACCACGGTTAGGGTCAAGCTTAAGGTTAAATTCTGCCAATTCTTGCCCTAGACCATAGGTGGTTAGGGTTGAATTCTGCCCTTAGCCCTTCATTCTGGTACAGGTTAGGGGTAAATTCTGCTCTCAGCCCTTTACTTCTTAGTACACAGATGTTCCCTTAAATGACTGATATCTCAGTAACTAATGGGCTGTTTCCCTTGATTCTGGTACTGTTGGGGTACTAGGACTATTCAGTTCCCGCAAAAATGCAGGAACGGTTCCAGCCCTTCAAAAAAAATTACTTTAAAAGCCATTCCCGCAAAAATGCGGGAACGGAATCCCCCTATCAAGAAAACCCCAACCCAAAAACCGTTCTCGCATTTTTGTGGGAACAGATTCCCCCATCGAAACAAACCCAACCCAGAAACTGTGTCCGCAAAAAATGCGGGAACAGATTCCCCCATCAAAAACAAACCCATCTCAAAATCTGTTCCCGCATTTTTGCGGGAACAGAATCCACCTTCAAAACAAACCCATCTCAAAAACCGTTCCTGCAAAATGCGGGAACGGTGGCTATGCAGAACAAGGATTTCTGAGAATGAGTGTCAACCTGGTGTGTAGAATAGTCCTATGTACGTGTGTGATACATATTGTCTTTTCGCATCTAATTCTCCCAACAAGATTAATCCAAGGGTCACATTTCAGGCACCAATAATTCTTCACTTTCATTGTTTTTCGTTCCAGCATTTTATTTCTTACATGCAATGAAAACACATTTCTCCGTTCGCCTTCGGTTGCCGGAGCGAAGCGGCGGTACGCCTTGTACAGTATTCAACCGTTTTAATGGCCAGTGCAGGCAGCAGTCCAAAAGAAGAAACTTGCTTGAAATGTCGCCGGCGGTATCTCAACAGCCAAGCAACCGGTAAGGGAAAGAGGCTCAGAGTTAGGGTCAATCTGTCGAGTTTGTTGTTTTGAGGGCCTGGTCCCAAGTCGGTATCAGAATAACAAACTTCGCACTTGAATTTCCAAATTCCTTGGGTTTATGCACGCTTTGGATCGCAATCAAGGGTCCGAGCCCCCTGCTGCTAGTTCACTGCCAGTGGTGCGAGATCCGAGGGGGTAAGCGAGGGTGGCGCCATTCGGCACGCGCCAGTTCGAGTTCCGATTGAATACGAATGATGCTCTCGGAGAGTTCCTAGACTCCAGTACCCCTGACAAAACTGGTTTCGTCACCAACGCTGTGCCCAGAGCCGACTCGAACGATGATCAATATCGGGGCGATGTTCTGCAAAGGGCCGCGAATATTAAAAGGCCATGGTCGGCCAAAGGATTAGGGAAAGTGCAGAATCCCACGCACCACAATTTGCGGTATGGCTGCTCGGAACACGCTGATCGCCGGCAAGGAATCCCGCTTGTCCAAACGCGCCACAGCGATGAGGTACAGGATGATGCTGATACAGTAGATGGCGCCGGACTCCAATCTGCCGATCGTGAGTTGGTCATGCGAAGAGAGAAGCCATATAAAGCGTCGTCGTACATCATGGCCATGACGGTGTCATACGTGCGCGTAACGGAGGGCTCTAATACTCGAACGACGTCGCGTCGTATCCACCAAATACGTCCGGCTGCAAGAGAATAAACAGGATTGAGAAGTAAAACATGGCACGGCGAGAATGAAAATGTACCAGTCAGCGCCATGAGCGTCAAGTTCGTTAGGAGAATCATTATAAACGCGATGCGGTAGTTCTTTTGGTCTAAGCCGCCTATTTCATCGTGCTGGGGTGCGCCGACAGAACCCATGACTACGAATGCATTAGTTATGACTGCAGCTACTCAGTCGTCCTGGTGGGTACTTCTTACCAGTAGTAGCTATCAAAGATAGCGTTGGAACGATTACGACTTTGATGTTCCGACCCCAGATAACGTAGCAGCGATGAATCTGCCAATTTCAATGAGATTAGGAAGCACGATATAATGGGTGCCTTACGAATAGGCCGTCGGTTAATATGCTAATGAATGGTTTGAATTATGACTCAAGGAGAACGAACCCACTCACTTGTTCGCGACGAGAAGATAATCATCCACTACATCGAGAACAGCCCCCCGGCTCAGCACGGTCGACGCGCGCGCGGCATCCCCCTGGACCCCGAGGTGGAAAAACCACCAGGAAAGCACCGTGATGGCTATTTGCAGTGCGAGATGCAGCGCCGCGAGTAGGCCCATTGCGCAATGTCGCAGCAACGAGCCAGCCTTGACTGGCGCGTATCCGGTGTGAAGAAGGTATGTAGTATTAAAAAGCAGCACTAGGACGATGCCTGCGCGCGATTGAAGGGAGAGGATTTGGCATCATCAACTAGAGGCGCTCTCCGTCTTTGCACGTACCGAACAAGAGGAGCTGTTGTCTGTGCGTGCGTTGTTCAGGATGCCTACAGTGAAAAGACAAGATGCTTAATGCTTACAACATGTCCCGAACGTCGGGAGGAGCGCGGGTGTGATAGTAGGTGTCGAAAGAATGAGCGTCGATGGTGTAGTTGCTCATGGGATGGGAAGAGGGGGCTGATGAATGAAGCAGTAAGCTAACCGACGGCTTGTTTCATGAACGGCGGGGTATGTCGCTATCCTTACCATCCCCGTCTGCATTGGCGTGTCGGCGACCGGCAGTGAATCCGAAAGGCGGAACCCCGCGATGTACCGTATGCGTATCAAGAAAATTTCGCACATTACTGTATCATTTCGACCAAAGGCTCACGGGGTGTCACACGCCACCTCAATTAATCACTGAACTTGGTGTTCATTCCACGAGAAATTCCCATATATGGCAGTCCGGCGGACGCCGGACTGCAACTTTGAGGTTTTCTCGCCTATTTAGGAAATTGTCCTGTTCACGGCCGCCTGTCACCCGTCACCTGAAACATTGGTCGAAATGATACAGTAGGTTGGAAAAGTCAATTAAGTCCGTCAGACCCTCCTACTGTATCATTTCGACCAAAGGTTCACAGGGTGTCCACCTGTCACCTCAATTGTTCACTGAACTTGATGTTCATTCCTCGGCAATCAAGAGAAAATTCCCATATATGGCAGTCGGCGAATGCCGGACTGGAAATTTTTTGACGTTTTTTTTTCGCCTATTTAGGCCCCCAAATGCAAAGTCACCGTCACCTAGGTCAAAATTGTTCAGTTCACGACCCGCTTGTCACCCGTCACCTGAACCTTTGGTCGAAATGATACAGTATTAGCTGGGCACAGCCACACCCAAACCCAGCTTGTCAACGCCAATATTTCCGCTGGGGAACCGGTGCAAACGGACCTTACAGCTCTTCAACTTGGCTCGAGCCCTGCATACTGCCACAATGTTCTATTCTTGAAGATTTGCAACCGGCGATACCGCCACAATGTTCTATTCTTGAAGATTCGCAAACCCGGCGAAACTCTGGCGAGTATATATTTCGCGCTCGCTTCTTCCATTTCAAATTGTAACTACCGTACATCTGGAAACGCCGGTAGTAGGCAGCCTGCGTTATTATGTAAGGTTTCCCTTTCCGGAATTTCACGTGAACTTGCCCTCGACGCGACTTGGACGCGTTCTTCACCTCATTTGA
This sequence comes from Mycena olivaceomarginata, assembly GCA_029378375.1. Lineage (NCBI taxonomy): Eukaryota > Fungi > Basidiomycota > Agaricomycetes > Agaricales > Mycenaceae > Mycena > Mycena olivaceomarginata. Next base: position 17,791 of record JARKIC010002942.1, read on the forward strand.
TCAGTGGACCAGGCAGGCTGACTTCTAAACGGTCTGAATGGCCTCTGGAAACAATTAGTTTCGATTTCTGTGTGAGGTAGGTTGTTTCCGGATGCACAGGGCTCAAATCGGGCAAGATATTTGTATGAGGGACTTCCCTTGCTCCAGCTCCCAAGCCTTTCAATGGTATTTAGTTCAGTTTTGAGCCGTGGGATTCTTTTCTCCGCTTGCCAGGGAGGCCCACGACGCGTCCAAGTCGCGTCGAAGGCATGTTCACGTGAGTTCCGGAAAGGGAAACTTACATAATAGTGCAGGCTGCCGGGTAATTTACGCGGTAACCCAACAGGACTTCATATCAAACGAGGTACGAGTAGGTACTGTAGCATTTAACTCAATTCGTATCCACCTGTGACCTGTTGACCGCGCCGTACGAAATTGACTTTTCGTATTGGGTTGGGTCAAGCGTGACACCCTGAATTTTTTTCGTAAATCGGCCGAAAAGTTGGCAGGACCTCATATATTCACATTTGCCTTCCCAGCATTGACTGGGTAGTTATAGAATGGTTTCAAAATAACTCGCTTTCACCTGGGATTGCAAAACGGGCTCTGATATCATTTGCTCACAGAAGCATTGCAATTTTCTCATTTCCGACATCGTTGCTGCAATGGCTGGTCTTCCGGACAAGCCGAAGATACCGGATGGGCCGGAAAAACTCAAAACTGGCACCTCGTGCGAATGCTGCGGCGCCGCTTCACACGCAGGCGGCGCGGAGGCAAAAAAATTCGATTTTTTGGGCCATTTTCTGGCGATTTTGTGACTTGTTTGAAGTATTCGTATATGCCTCCGGTGACCTGTGGACCGGTACGAAAATTCGTAAAATTTTAGGCCTGTGACATATGAATTGAATTAAATGGTACAGTAGTGATATTGAAGCATCTGTCAAGAGAGACTAATTCTGGCGCCACAGATGCATATAGACAAATAGAGTGTGATAGACACGGTCGCGAACCGACAGACCGCAATAGACACGCCCTCGAAGTGATAGACAACCGGCAAACTCGGTTAGAAATCGCCCGCGCGTGCTTCGCCAGCCATCATCCTGATGCTCCCCATCTGGGCGTTGTTCTGTCTCATTGTCAATATCCTCAATTCTTCACTGACGGATTAATCGTCGACTCCGACTTCTAAAAACAATCGTCCAAGTCCTTTGCCAAGGAACGAATCAAAATAGGTGTGCAATGTGATCCCTTCTTCCTTCCATCGGCATCTTCCGCCTCCACTCAATTCCACTCCTCCGGCCTGCCAAGATCTTTTTGAGTCCGCTGCCTAGGGCTCCAACCATTTAGTTTCCGTTTGAAGTTTTGGGGCAAATCAAATGGAAACGGTTGTCAAACCGTTTTGAAACCGTTTGAAACCGGTTTCAAATGGTATCTTTGGTGGGGAAAAGGCGCGATTCACTATATTAAAACAAACGAACTAGCTAACCCCTACCACAGTCCAATGATGCGCGTTTTAGAAGCCCTGCCTTGAGCCACATTTTGGTTAGCATCGCTTCCATGATTGTCATGGCCCTTGAAAGAGCTGCGGGTGTCGTGGCAGAGGTGGCGCGATTGGGAAAACAAGCGCTCAACGGAGACACTCGTACCGGGAATAGCCAAAAAGTCCCCACGCCATTTTCGAAACAATGGGGAAGTCTTGCTCGTGTGCCTATAGGATAGATCAGTGACAATAAAAATCAACTGCATTCTTATTCACCTTCCACCATGCTAATGGCGCATTCGGCCCTCGGCGGTCCTCGAGTTTGAAAGCAGTCCACCAGCGCACTAACTCGGAGCCCTCTGGGGCTTCTTCTTCCTCGACATCGACATCAAACATAAATGCGTCAGCGACTCATGGCGAAAAAAAAGTGAAGACATAGATCACACTCAGGTCACAATTTATAAGCCAGGGATACTCACTTGCAGGGATGATTAACTGTTTTTTGGGAGGAACGGACTTGTGGGTGGAGGCCTGAGCCGAAAGAATGTGGGCACCATCGGAATTCGGCAATAACAATATCCGACAATCCTTCGCCCAAGTCCCACAGATTACGTGGTAAAACCGTTTGAACCGTTTGTTTGCTAACCATTTACCGTTTGACCCGGCCAGCAATCAAACGAAAATAAAAACGGTCTTAACCGTTTGAAACCGGTTTCAAACGGAAATGGTTGGAGCCCTACCGCTGCCTAAGGCAAAATACGACTTCTCTTCCACGGCACCTTGGACGTGTCTGCCATTACCTACTCGATGCGGCCACCTTTCTGTTTCTTAATTGATATCCTGTTGCTCATGTCCTTCTTTTTCATGTCGCAACGGGTGTCTACAGAGATAGTACGAATGCTAGAGATGGACACCGAACGTAGGTTCGAAAAGTCCTCCAAGAGGTCTGGCCGCGGTCATCATCATTCGTGCACTCGATCGAAAGCCGGGAACCTAGCCTGAATCCACGCCCGGAGCGGGCTATGAACATCACCGACCAGATGAAATTGGCCACAATAGCATCATGTAGAGAACAACCAACCGAAAAAGTAAGAGCAGAAGTTTGCATGTGCCGGAAGAGGAATATTGCGACGGTGTTCACCGATGGATTAATCTTCACTTCGTTGACATGACTGGAAAAAAGAAATCTGTGTGGAAAACACTCTTCCAGAGCGTGAGATCGAGACCGGGAGTCCAAAGCAGCGACAGTAGTGATTTGAATGGTAGCGAGGAAATTCAACAGGGGTTGATGGGAATCGAAAACGTTTAGAAAAACCAAAGGGAAGAAATAATCGATCAGAAGATTGGAAGGAAGAAGTCGAACGGCTCCAGCTTTATGGAACGCAATGCCGCATGCGTGCGTGGCCGCAGTTCAACGGCCGTGCCAGTGTTGCGGTGATCTGTCAAGGATGCGCCAGATCAGGATATTTTTCAACGGCATCTGAAAGGTGGAACCACGAGATTCCGGAATCAGCCTCATTCGGGTTAATTTCCGAAGCCCGCAATTCAACACGCGCGAAGTCGGTTTCGGATAGCTAAACGGGAAGCCTCGTAGACCCGAACAATAAGTAGTCATAAAGACTGAGGGCCGACCAAACTCTTGGGAGCGTGAAATAGAAGGAACTGGACAGAAGAGAAAAGAGAACATGCCGATATGTAACGACCTAACCCTGAATCGAAATGGACTTGATTATTTCTTCATCACAATGGGCAGCTGCGGTTCAATCGCTACCTCTTGCGGAACTTCGTAGGTGAGAGTTTTCAAGCTGAGATAACGGTCCGAGTTCATCCTATTCCTCTACTTTTGGCGAGTACATAGAATGACCTACGATTGAGGGTCTGGGCGCTCCGCATACAAGTCGGATGTAGAAAGATTCATCCTGCTTTGAGTACTCCTCGAGCTCGAATCTCGAATCCATATTGAGCCTAAGTAATGGAGGAGAGGGAGGGGGAACAAAAGGACCAAACAACCACGGCGAACGACCCAACCCCGAATCGGAGACCCATCCTGCTTGAACTCGCAAGAGAACTTTTCACAAAGCACAGGTGCTGTCCATCAGGTATTGGGCCTCGAAACCTCCTTTGTCGAGCTTCGTACTCAAGTGTGAAATTTGAAACCAGGATATAGAGGCGAAGATTAAAATTCGTACCGTGTAGTGCACGGCAATTTTGTGGGGCGCGAAAAACGCAATGAGAAACTCGGAAAAGCCGACCGAACGAAGAAAAAACCCAATGACTGCTTTCGAAAGACCCAACCCCGTATCGAAGGGGGGGGGGGGTTCCTGCCTAGATACTGGTGCGACCCCCCATTGACACCAAGTGCAGCTGGGGTTCCATTCGTTACTGGGGTTTGTTCCCAAAGCTGGGAGGGTGATAGATAACATGGCGAGCTTTAAGCCGTGAGGAAGAGATGCGGGGTTAGTGAGTTGATCCGGTTCCTTAAATTTTCGTTGACTTACGGCGGAGAGTCCGGAATACCCACATGACCGACCGCGCAGGTTGGATTTTGGCAACGGAATATCGATCCTCACCTGAAGACAACTTGAGAAAAGAAAAAAACATTGGCAGGCCGATTCACGAGTCACGACCCAACTCCGAATTGAACGGGTTCTTTCCTGCTGGATATGTTCCATTAATTTTAACAAAGCCTAGGCGCAGTCAATCCGCAATCGGGTCCTGCGTCCAATTATGTACAGTGCGTATTATGGTTGTGGTCAGTGGAACCCAGAGGGTCGGTCAAGGGCGGAATGAATTTCCGTGTACAGGGAGGGTAAGCCGCAATCAAGTGCTGGGCTGGTTTCTTGAGCTGGAATCCCGCTGGAGTGTCGGTAACTCTCCGAAAAGGTGGGTGGGTCCCGTCGAAAGGCAGCAATAGACAAAAAGGTATTGCATCTATACGTGACGGCCCAACCTCGAATTGAATGAGGTCAAGAGCAGAAGTGGTCCATACGCTATTGGGTCTCGCTGTACGCCTGGTGCGGAGAGTTCTTCACAAGTCGTCCCCAATAGATTCCGGAGCCTTTTGTGGACTCTGGAGCGAGAGGGAAGCCAGTCAGACCCAGAGACAGATTAAGGAGCTCCATATAACCAACCATTTTCAGCTGATTGAGACCGAAACCAAGATCGAAACCAGCCTAGGTCATGAAAACCTGCGAGACGCCAACGTATGGAAAGCCGGAGCACCACGCTCGTTTGATCCCCGTCGCTTACCCTATAAGGAAGTCGGACCATGGCCACCCCATCTCCATCGCTAAGATTATTTACCAGGCTATATTGATCTACCTATTCGCCGGCTGCCAGCCAGGTGGAATATTAATTAGAGCACTATATGAAGTCAGTTATTCCATAGCAGGCATAGTCCCGTTGGGATTGCGTTGGGATGAACATCAGTTGATTCAGTTTTTCCGGTTTCTATTCTGGCACATCCCGAATGTCAATTGGATGGTAGTAACCATGTATTAGTACTCATAATTAATCCCGGTGAGTGACCTTGCCATCCTATAGTGCACGGCAGCCGGGTTAAATCATGTTCCAAATTTGGTCAACCTCCGGTGTCGTTTGATTGCAAACACCTGTAACGCCCAAAAAGTGATGTGAACTAACGTGCACTATATATAGCAAGTGCACGCTAAGATGCGTGTTTTTGGTGCTGATGCGCGCACGGCTTAATTACAGCTAATTCCCTTCACAATCTGCTGTGTTATCTACTATCTACTATCTCGAAAGCTATCTTTATCTATCATAGCGGCCATCGCTCCCATCAATCCCGGCCGCGCCTGATGGCGCGAAGGGCGCGCCATCAATTTGCTATCGCTTCGACCCAGGTCCGCCGCCCCACGCATAACTCAGCCAAAATGAATGGAAATTCACGAAGAAAATCAGGGACCTTCCCTTACACTTCACAACAGAATACACTGCTTGAATTGGAAGGAAAATACCGATATACCGCTAGTGCACACAAAATTACCGTACCCCGCTCCTGCAGCTGCCTCCGCATCATGTGCGATGCGCACAATATTCTCAACGCGCCCATACTCCACAGTGGGCACGGGTTTTGCATCCTTGTTGTAGCCCGCTTTCCCGTAGCTCTGGAACTCGCGAGGGGTATTTTGAGAATAGTAGTCAATCAAGTGAGTGTCATACCAAGCTGTCCCCACACCCCCGCCGCTGCGCGCGTACTCCTCTATCTCGCACTGGATCCCATCCTGGAAAGGTTGATCATGTTTGACAGCAGTGGCGGTATTTGGCTTCCATCCGGGACTCATCTTCAAAGAGTGGGTTGAAACCGGCCGTTCATCCCGATGGGCCCAGTGTAGTCATCCCGAAAGGAGGGCCTGTGAGTTTGTGAGAGTGGTGTTGGGAACGGTGGTGGGTGCGGGCGCGGGGTTGGTGTTGGAAATGGCACTCAACGCGGGGTTCAAGACTGGCGCGGGTCCGGGGCTTGATATGGGCGCCAGGAGGATGGGAGATGGGGTTGTGAGATTTTTGACATGTGTGCCCCGCACCGTATGCACCGCAGGCGACTCGGAGGGCTTCGTAGGGGGGGGATTTGTTTTTGTGAGAAGTCCGTTTGAGTTTTAGCTGGGATACAGCGGTGGCGCAACGTAGTTCTCTCAGAGTAGTGTATAAAGGAAAGACTAGAGGCATAGGAAAAAATAAGAAGGCGATGCACCTGGGCTTCGCAGCTCGGCGGCGCGATCGTCTCGGACGGGGTGCACACAGAGACACAGTAGAGCTGAGCATCTATTGCGGCTTGGAGACTAGTGCAGCCTTATAGCGGTACTACTGTACTTGCAGATTGTAAAAGATGTCAGTGGGGTGATAGCGGCGGCATCAACACCAGAAGGCGAGTTTGAGTTTCCAGGAATGGGACAAGGATTAAGGCGAAGAGAACTCAGCTTCTCATGCGTGGCCGAGCGTTGTAACGGAGCTTCTGCGCACAAGTTTCTGTGGAAACAATGTTTGGTACCCCGTACTCACAGTCACAATGGAAATTAAGAGGTACTGTACTTCTCTGCATAGCGCTTGAGCATTGCTTGCTGGTTAATGTGCTTTATGTCGGGTACCGGGTGCCGACACATGTGACCGAGTGAAGCGACATAGCGACAATGTATGGTGGTGGCGGGAATAGACCAGGATGCGCATCTAAATCGGGATTGGATTGAGTCTCTGATATCAGTTCGCGACTCTCAGTCCAGTAGTAAAAAAATCATATCTTTCGGCTGGCCTCTCGGAGGGTCCTGAAAATTTAACTGTAGGCCCACGGGTGCTTGTATACCGTTATATTAAATCAAGAGCCTGCTAACCAAAGTACATATATTTTAATCTTTTTTTTTCTGGGTCAAAAAACTAAAAGTATTAGGAGTATGCTGTACTTTCACCTCCCAAAGTTTGAAGCCAGGCGGTGAAGGGGTTGGACAGTTAGAAGGAAAGTTTGATCCCCACATCAGTTCGCGACTTTGTGTGTCAGTTCGCAACTCGGTCGCCGGTTCTCGATCTCCTGAAATTGAGCATAGAACAACTTTAAAGTCTTGAAGGTCAAAGCAAAAGAAAGGAAATTCACTTGGTGCAGGCCAGCAATTCTTCTACGGTAAAAAATAAACTAAAGCCTTCTTTTCTCCTGGAATTTCGCCGCTCCATCACTCGTTACTTGCCACCAACCCAACCTTCGTCCGAAATCTGTAGTTGATAAAACGGAACAACACACAGGCAGTGAACTGAGTGAGCGGGATTTTTTTGCCGTCTTGGACAGGGATGTTGGAGTGAGCGACGGTGGTAGGGATCGAAGTCTTCACGGTACCATGTGTATGGTTGCAAGTGCTAAGTCAATGCAAGAGACTGATTCGTAAGGAAGGTTCTACCTTGTGATGTTTGAACGTCAACACATTGAAGTCGAATGCCGTTCCACACCGTCGACTTGATCTTGGTGTGGCGTGCGAGGGTTTGGATGCGGGAATGCGAGGTGGATTGCATTGGACACATGCATAGAGAGTCAGGCAGGCGGTCGGGGGCGAGCTGGCATATTCGTGCGAAAGTTGCACGGTGTACACAACACTTTGCCGCGAGATTACGTGCGCATCCCGCAAGTTCTCTATGGGGCGGGATGGGGTTCCATGTAGGAGCTTGGACGCTCCCATTGCACGGGAGCTAAGGCGGAGGTTAACAGAGTTACGAGGTAATTGTAGAAGCAATTACGAAAGTACGTGCGGGCGGGGAGAGTCTGCGGGTCGTCGATGCGGAAAAGCGAGCGGGGCAGTCGTAAATGAGGGTGACCAGGAATAAACGATCACACAAGTCCCCACACCGAAGCCCGCACTCAGTGCAATTGGGCTGCGCGCGCATGTGTACCTGTCATCCGCCGGGAAGTCTTTCTTGCTTCTGCCGCACAGGCAGGTTTGGCCCCGACCAGGGAAAGCAAGAGGAAGGTTGGTAACCGTTGCGTCGAAGAAGGAGACCAGGAAAATGAATTTGGCGATGCGAGGACATGAGCGGGCGGCCGCTGATGGCGGTTGATGGCGCGCTCCTGTGCTTGACGGCCCGCCGGCACTGATGGGGATTGCCACCATGATAGATAAAGAGAAAGATATTGTATTAGTAGAGATAGCGTAGTGGCGGGGAAGAATTAGCTGTAATTAAGCCGTGCGCGCATCAGCACCAAAAACACGCATCTTAGCGTGCACTTGCTATATATAGTGCACACTAGTTCACATCACTTTTTGGGCGTTACAGGTGATTGCAAAGGTATTATCATTCGGATTCTATTCTGCCACATCCCAAATGTCGATTGGATGGTAGTAATCGTGGATTAGCAGTATGATTAATCCCGGTGAGGGACTTTACTTTCCTATGGTGCACGGCAACCGGGTTAAGTTATGTTCCAAATTTAGCCAACCTCCGGTGGTATGATTTCGCTTTTTGCCAATGGAATCAGGCCTCTGCAATACACTATGATTTATTCCGACCGAAAACATCCACAATACAAGTTTTAAGCTCTTTGGGAACACCAAAATACAATTACGGAGTGGCACAATCAAGTCACTCCACTCCGAGACCAATCAAGGTTCCTTTGCAAGGTACTCATGCAAGGCTTGTCTCAGAGGTCCACATAGATTGAGCATATTTCATAGGGCCATAGGCATATGATTTACATATAGAGGCATATTTTAAAAGTGGGATCATGCCGCGGCATTGTTGGCATCTGGTTGCGGTAGTTTAAACCATGCACAGAATTTGTTGCAAGCATGCTCTGCAGGGAAGGCTGCAAATGCAGCTGGCACATTTCCATCCCCAAAGAGGTCAATACCATCGCCAATTGAACTGTGAAGACTGTGAATTTGGTGCCAAAATCGAGATCAGAATAGTACTTACGGTGAGGTCATGATTTGGGGATCGGTCAACCTTTCAAGAGTACCTGGCCAAGAAGTAAGTAAAATTAATCGTGTCACAGTGTGAGATTACCTTGAAGGTCGGAGAGATAGACCATACCAGCGGTTTTGTAGTATTGTACGTGTTGTGTGAATGACAAGAAATCCGCCATCTCATGAAGTGACTTGACTGTGATGAAGTCTTCAAGAACACTCTGATATGCTCTGGAACCCCACAACTGGCGATTTGCGCGATACTGAGAATGAGCTGAGCTGTATCCGTACATTTGCGGTGGATATGCAGGCTGATTCAGAGTCGGGTTGCTGAGAGAACCCTGTGTACTGCCATGTGGTAGGTACCGAGACATGCGGCTGAGACGGTGGAGGAGGAAACATGAACCCCCCAGAGTGGGACTGCAGTGGAGGTAACATGAACTGGGGGTGACCTTAATGTTCAGTGGTTAAATTTTATTTTTAAAAGACGTTGAAGTATCAAACACACTGGCTGATCCATCTATGTTTCCGATGGCTGTAACTTGACGCACAGATAAAGGAGCACCTGAAGGATCTTTGAGAGCTAGTTCACAGAAAATGAAGAGTTCGCTGACCTTTTTTTACGACCAGCATTGACATCCCTTCGAATATCTTGAACTTGTGACTCGGAGATGCTCACTCCAGCCTCATTCCCTGTGTATTTTGTTAGTAAACACAGAGCACAGAATGAGTGGGAGGAATTTTACTAGACATGGTGGCTGGTTGTATTTTATACCGTTCAATACATTTGTCGCAGACAAACTTGCCTTCTTCTGAGTTGTAGCCTGTGATATAATGTCGCTTCTCTTCAGGAGTGATCGGAGCTTTGCAACGCAAACGATCACAGAAGGTTACCACGTTTGACGGCTGGTCCTCTGTGAACTGAGTTATCAATCCACTGTCCCTGTTCATGGCACAGGACGATAAATCGAGAAGATACAAAATGCAAAGCAAATTATTGCTGCTAAATAGGTGCCAGGAAATTACTCAAGCACGGTGCATTGATAAGCTGAACCACAGCCTCAAGCATTGCCATACCTGTGCTCAAACATAAGGAAGAATCACCTGTCGGAAGGGCAGCCGCAGGAGGCTGTGGGTTGTTATGTATGAGAAGGAAGCTGTGCGTCGGAAAGGTAGGTCCGATTTCTCCGAAAGTTCAATGTCAAGTTCAATATTCACTGAAACAGGTCCGAAATTCTTTTAGTACTGCAGGGGCAATGCAACACAGGTATAATCCTGTTCCACTGCCTCAGTTTAATTCCGGCTGTCCCGCCGCTGTCAATAACCTGTGCGAATTCGGAAACTTAAAATCGAACTTGTGTTGGCCACTTGATATCCAAACACCTCTAGACACCTCCACACTTGCTTCAGTGACAATTTCAAACCACCTCCATGAAGCGAAATAACCAGTATAAACCTCTGCGTATGATTCTCGTCTCTCTTGTACTTGAAAGTCAGAATTCTGACATCCTTCCGATAATTAGCACCACTTGAAATGGTTGAGTTGCATATTCTACATTACTGGAAGATGCGCAAAACAGACAAACAAATCGTCGAGCTCCTAAACACCAAGCACATTGACACCAGCAGGTATGGCATTGGGTGGGTGGCTGTCTGGCTGTAAGTTCCACGTACTCATTTGTGAAATAGACTCACACGCTTCCGAGAATTGCGCGAGTCCATAGGTCTTTTTCGTGCTCGGAAACAAGCCCACACTCCTGAGACTATCCAGCCTGCTATGATTCGATTGCGAGCCCAATATCCCAAGGCTGGACAACGCGAAGTTTGCAGCCTACTCTTCCACGAAGAAAATATGAATGTCCCAAAGTCAGCTCTTGTTTCATTTCCGTGCGGTGCACTGAGATATTCCTGCCAATTTAGGAGTGTGATAACAGCGTATTTTGCTCAATATGAGCCGGATCTACTGAGGCAGAGAAGAGCCAACCGTCTCAAACGCAAACGCTTCTGGTCCGCAGGTGTCAACGATATTTGGACCCTTGATCAACACGATAAGTGGAAATACAAGTTCGGATTGGCACTTCATTCCTGTCTGGAGCCCTTTGTTGGCCGTATCCAATGGCTCAAGATCTGGTGGACCAACAGTAATCCTCGTCTCATCCTGAGCTATTACTTGGATACGGTGGAGGAATCCGGACGTAAGGCTAACTGCTTCCATTTGATAAAACACTCATCTTTCTTGTCAGACATGCCTCTTGTATCACAGAGCGATCCAGGTGTTGAAAATTTTGGCGTTGCCAATGGCCACACCCTGCTCCGCCATTGGCACGATCCGAGTTTGGAGGGCACCTTGCAGCATCGCTGGATGAATGAAAAGAAAAATGTAATTCCTGAGATTGGCTGGTCTCAGTTGCGCCGCCGTTGGACACCTGGCTTTGAAGATATTCTTGACATTGGCGTAAACAATGGCTGGTACAATCCGAGCAATTTGCTGCAAGCGTATGTTTTCCCGGTTCACCTTTTTGTTGCTTTCTAAGATCATCCCCATAGTCTTATTTTTCGATGGGTCTTCATCCCGTGGCTTCAAAAGGAGCTTGACTTGTATCGGGATCGGGTCGATAACACTGCAAAACGTGCAGATCGTAATAAGGTACTTCCCCACGGAGTTCCCAACCATATGTACGAAGCACCGGAGGATTACGGTGCGTTGGACTTTAAGGTAAATCTTTTACTTTTTACATTCTGGTTCTGCTATTTTAGTTGCTTAGATTCGTGTCAATCCCATTGCCATTGCCGAGGTTCGAAATCTGTATGCACCTCCGGACCACGACGTGTTTGAATTGGTGCCAAGAGACTTTGCAATAATAGTCGGTCAAATCTATCAGCAACTTGGACAACCGTCGGTCACACGCACAAATTGTTGGGATGTATACATGGACATTCTAACTCGGTTCCAACACCTGGACAGTCTCCATGGTGTTCCTGCGGAGAGGGATGAAACAGTGGGGCTATGCTCTAACAATGGCACGGGATGATTACAAGGATGATATCGAATTGATCCCTAATCTGCTGCCCCTCCACAATGGCGCAGATGTGATTGGACCGGATGGACATATTATATGGGTGGTGTGCGCAACGGACTGGGATTAGGTCAGTTTCACCCTCCGATGCATGGGCTGTCTTCTGAATACATCTCTCTCGACAGACTCTGTTCAATCTTCCCAATTAGATGCCATGATTGACAGAGATGAGCCGTTGCCTGTGGGGCTGGTGGATTTAGAAGAGGCGGATCCACTGATCACCTGGTTCTCTGAGGATGAGGGTGGTCAGGATTCTGACCACGATGAGTGGTAGTTGGCATCTGTAACAACCCGGTGTGCTTGATGATTGATGCACTTGAGTAGAATACATATTTGGAAGTGATAAACAATATTTGATTGACTTGTCTTATCTCTATCTTGACGTTGTGATGGGCGCCGGAGTGACCATGGTCCGAGTTCCTTATCGGGTAAGCGACGGGGATCAAACGAGCGTGGTGCTCCGGCTTTCCATACCAACGTGGTTGCGGTCAAGGAGCGCTAGCGTGACGATCAACGTGACAGTCATGTCCAGAGCTTCCATATGATGGGCTGACACTGATATGAGTCTATACTACTGTAGAAGAATGGGAGTGGGACTCACCCACTTCCTTTTTCAGTAAGCGAGTCCCATTCTTGATCCCATCAACAATGGGACTCGCTGAAGAAATGGGACTGGGGAGACCGCCGCCAATCACATAGTGACCCGCCGTCACGCAGCCTACCCAAGAGGATGAGGTTCATGAGGCGGCACAAATGCACGTAATGATCCGATGCCGATACCCGGCAATATTCGGCACCCACTCAGCTGCTCAAGTTGTGAGTATCTGAGCCATGGAATCTTTAAACTGGAAAGTACTGTAGTATTTCGTTCAATTCGTATAGTCGCGCGTCACACGGCCAAAAATCTACGAAAATTTTCGTAAGTCACTGTGTCCCAGAGCCAATTTTGGCCTTAGCCGAGCTAGCTGAGCTTAGTCGAGCGCTACCGGCGGATCAAATTGCCTAAGCAGGCTCGACTACGAAAGGGCCCGGTTGTCACACCGAAAAAGCCAAAAAATGCCTTACGAATTGAATGAGATACTACAGTATATAGATAGTACAATTGAAGAAAATATTGGGGTTGAATTCATCAGCTGCTATGGTAATTGAATGGAGGAAGTTGAATTCCGTCCCCCGCTGATCTTGTAAATTGAGTTACCAGACCGGAAAGCGTAACTTCGATGTTGCTGCACAGAAGTTGAATTCTGCTCGTACCCCAACCCTTTGAATCACAGCCTCAGTTTCTATGAAAATGATGCCGGATAAGCAGGTTTCAGAGGTTTGTACCGACCGTTAGCTCACCGCAATCTCTTTTTAGTTGGCCTTGCCTCTGCTGCATTGGCAGCACGAGTGGACTGGGTGCGTTGATGTTTCCCAACAAGGATATTGTGTTCGCTGAAGCTCAGATCAACGTACCTCCTCTATAGAAAAGAAGGGATTATGTGCCAGATCACTGAGCATGGACGGAAATGCCTGGCAACAAATGAATATCCCAATTTCCCCTGGGACAAAATAAACTCACGAATTTTCGGTATGCTTTGATCTCTCCCTGAGGGAGGTCAATGGCGGTGTCAAACATGGGGGATGAAGGGAGGGGACAAGAAGTGGCAATGTTTTAAATGGCCCCCACCTCATGCCCCCGTCATGCCCGCACAGAGGAGGTGCTTGATCGGCATGGTTAACCTTACCACGATCCTACCTACCTAAATAGGAAATTACTTGGTGGGCACAAACATCAGCACCAGGTGCCGACGGTACAAAACTCTTCAGAATGTCGCAAAGTACCATAAGGTATATGAATATGTACTAGCTTAATACCTCCGCAGGGCATTCACATATTTTATATTTTTCTCCGGCCCTCTGTAGAGTCTTCGGAAATGGCCGAGGTCAACCCCGCGGTATTGATGTATGGACATCGACTGATCACTCCCGTCTTGCCCGACCATGCCGCCTCATAGCGCCTGATCTTGATGCGGAGAGGTCACAGATTGACAGGCAGGCGGATTTTCCGAGATAGTCGAGTCCCATTTTAGCCGAGTCCCATTGTTGATGGGATCAAGAATGGGACTCGCTTACCGAAAAAGGAAGTGGGTGAGTCCCACTCCCATTCTTCTCGTCGATACTCCCTGGCTTTGTTGGCCTGCAATTAGCTCCTTGGTGATGTCCCCACCCAAAGCCATGAGTCTCGAGTGTGGAACTTGCCTTGGCTCGTGCTGCAGCAAAGAATCTGAGCAAAAAATTGCAAACAACCTGCCAGAAATCTGTTTTCGATCCTTTCTAGGTGAGTATTTAAAAACGTGTTTATAAACAGGGTGCTTATAAACACAGATTTAAAAACCATTTATAATGGGTTCAGAAATTATAAACAGAGCCCTAGCCTGCAGCGCACTACCAGGTAGCCTGGTTCCCCCGTGTCCTTGTGCCAAGTCTTTTCCGGGATCCGACGGCTCTCAGCGTTGCTCTTCTGGGGGGGCGAGCTGGAACAGTAATAGTTTGATGTGACATGGCTAAACCCACGCAGCGCCATCTCGTTCATGATACTTTCGAATTTGGAGTTTTCTGTTCCTGGTACTGTTTTAGCACCGGAGTTTGGCCCAAATAAATCGTGACCACTATTTGGCCAATACACGCTGTATTAGGTGAGTATTGGCCAAATAAGGGTCAAATAGTGGTCGGCCGATATTCAGCCATTATATGTTGTATTGGCCAAATAGTGGCCGGATATTGGACCGAATATTGGCCAGATATTGGCCGACCCTTTTTTGCCTAGGGCTGCCGCCATTTAATATTTATATTAATATATATATATTTCCTTGCCCACACCGTACGAATTTGACACAAAACAAGATCCATTGACTATCTACCACATGCAGTCTCGTACGTATACTTCGGGTTATCGCTGGAGAGGGCGGACACACCCTGTTCGAACCGTATGCACCATTTTTGGATGCGGAGGCACACGCGGACGACGTTTGTTGTCGGATGGGACGTACGTCCCGTTCATGATGCGGGCCGTGTCAGAGAGGAAGCTGTGCGAAACGTAAGGAGAGTTTTAGTTGCATGCGAGAGGTGGACGATGCACAACCCAGGCCTGTCCTCGATAGTGCTGGCCAAAAATACGATACGGAAAATTAACTTTTGAATATATTCAAATACATACGAATACGATACGGTGGTAGACCCTCCCGTTGAATACGAATACGAGAGAATATGAATACAATACAATATGGATATAATACGATACAGGGGTCAGCGTATTCAAATATATTTGAATATGGTTACGGAGATCCAGCCATTACGGATCATTCCATTTGCTTCACACACATGGTTCCGGGACAAAAGCGGATCAGCCAACTGCATAGCAGCGACGAGAGCCCTTGAGGTAAGCAGCCAGAACTCGTTCGTTTCAATTACTCATGATTCCTTAGGTCTTTCGTCTCGTTATGCTTGAATTTTCCAAGAAGATTGTCCCAAACTATATCTAAAGTTTTACCGTTGTATAAACTGATGGAGGTAACACCGACTACGCCAAGAAGCACGAGGACGAAGAGCCCGTTTTGAGCGCCGCGCTACTGTCCGGGGCTGCCGTCGCCACTGCGTACATCAACAAGGCATTGGTTGGTGACTATATTCTGCTTGGCGCCGGTACATTTTTTTGTTTTGAAGTTTAAATGATTCGTGCTCATGCAAAAATTCAATCCTACACCCCGCCGTGCGCATCGCATTTTTCCAAAGCGAGCAGTGGAACTCCATTATTGCTGTCCGTGCACGCCAGCTGCTTCTCGACATTGTGAAGAAATATGCCGGAGCCGATGATTCCAAATCCCATCCGATGTTTCCGCCGCTAGCGGTCGCAGCTCCAGCAGCATCCCACAAACAACGACAGTCTTCGGGATGGCCATGGCCCTTAAGGCTGCTCCAGCTGTCCAGCCAGTGGTAACAGCTGCCGACGGAAAGGATGAGGTCGATTTATATTGCGGCAACATTTCTCCTGTCGCGCAGGATTTTGACGATCCTCTGAAGTGGTGGAAGGTGAATTTTTATCGTTTTTTTGTATTTCGCGCTGTTGACATGTCGCAAAGGAAAACGCAGGGGCTTCGAAACACATGGCGCGTGTGGCTAGGGATATCCTAGCAATTCCTGGTGTAAGCATCTCCATCGAGCGTCTCTTTTCCAACTTGAAGCACACTCTTTCCGATGCTCGGTCATCCATGACCGCGGAGACAGCGTCTGTGGACATTATTACAAAGGAATGGTTGAAATCAGGGCTTGCTGAAGGGGTTAATTACATGGAGTTCATCAGAATTAACAACCGATCGAATATATTCAAAAATATTCATATCGTATTCATATCGTATTCATATTCAACCTCACTAATATGATATGATACAGTACAAATACGATACGTGGTCCTGGAGGCGAATACGATATGGATATGAATACAATACGCCATTTTGCATATTCATATTGTATTTTGGCCAGCACTAGCCGTGAGTACATAATAGCTTCGACGTCATAGATGTTAGGACTCACATTAACCATCAAAGCGCTGATGGCTGGAATCAGGAGAGCGACGATGAAGTTCATTGTAGAAAAACAGTAGGGAAAGGGCAGCGGTGATGGTCGTTTGCTCTGCAGCTGAGCCGCTTTTAAGTGGCACCAACTTCTCCATGGGGCACCTGAGGCCTCGGAAGCATTCCAATCCCGTCCTTGACGACTAAACTATCTTTCCTCCATTTAATTCGCGATAAGCGTTTGAATGGTAGATAGGTATGTATGTAAATAGGCATTATGAAATGTTGTGATGTGCTCAGCATTTGATTCAACTTCCGCAGTGTTGACCGTTGTACCTTGGACTTCGCTCTTCTTGTGAGATTCTCCTTCATGTCTCATGGCGGGTGCGCGTTTAGCTGAACTAGTGCCGGCCAAAATATGATATAAATACGAATGTTCCATATCGTATTCATATCTGTATCATATTCACCAATGGAGGCCCGTCTCGTATTTTATCCACTGCTGTGGATATGAGTACAATACAAAATGAATATATTTACATATATTCTGCCCCTCAACTTTGTGGATGCAATGGGCTTGGTATTCAACTTTTCTTCGATGGTGCGCAGCTGGATTAGCCTGTGGGTGGAAGTTTTAGGGACAAGGAGTTTCAACATCAACAGCACAAGAGTTTGGTGATGTCAACCAAGCCGGAGAGGTAACGGATTCTGTGCCTGGAGTAGTTGCCGTTGGCACTTATGTCAGTCTCCCATGTCGGCTGAGGATTTTTGATGCTCCGACCTTCAGCCTCATCACAGCCGGCAGCTGAAATCAATACTTTGCCGTACTCGAATATAATTGAATACACCAGGTCTGTATCACATTGCCATCCATATCTTAGTCATATTCATTCTGCTGTAAGTATTCATATTCAGATGGAACCTCCAGAGCCGTATCATATCTGTATTCATTTGAATATATTCTAAATTTAATTTAATTTTTCGTATCATATTCTTGGTAGGGATCCACATTGCACACCGTCCCGCAAACGGCAACGGCCGTCAATCCGAAAAGTCGAGACAGTTGCGGCCCGTCAATAAAACGGCTGTCGAATTGATTTCCTCGAGGGAAGGATGGTACGGGACGTCAAAAAGATGGGGACGTACGGTTGCAGTTTGATGTTCTGTTTAGTCTGAACTTTTCGCAACTATTTCATAGGTCCCCACGGCCTTCAGGTTGCTCGGAGAACTTTTTGACTCAATTCATATTCTTTGACAGGTTTCTGGTCAGTTTTGAACCCGATTTTTGATACTGTGAACAGCCCAAGTGAATTTGAATATTGCATCCGGTTGCACGCTGGCTCAAATCTCAAACCTTAACCTGTAAAAATCAGAGTGCGCCTGGAATTCAGTGTGTCAAGAAAGAATCCTATCTCGAATAGGTGAATTTTAGAAGGTCCAGGAAAATTTTTGGGAGGACCGTCTACGGCCGTCAAATGGTGGACATGGACGGTCGCGGACGGATTGGCGGGCCAGCTGTAACCGTCCCGTAGAAATACCATTCAAACCCTTTTGACGGGACGGGGCCGTTGCCGTTTACGGCCGTCAAACTCGTAAATACGGCGAAGGTGTGCATCCCTAATTCTTGGCCAGCACTAAGCTGAACAATCGCTTTGGAAGAGAGACAATCCGAGTCACCGAGCGTGAGATTTGGACGAGAGCAGAGAGAATCTGTCCGTTATGGTGCCAGTAGCTGCGCCGGGTGCGGGCCTCGGGAGACAAACTGATGAATAAAACACACGGCGAATTGATAGCAGATGCGCAACCGCACGCCACCGAGCCAACGGGCGGAATTGGAGACAGATAATGTTCTGGCGATGCGATAGACGGCATTCGGCAGTTCAGCTTGCACAGGGTATGTTGGAAATCATCCGGAAACTCAAGCCCGAGGTATAAGACTAGTTTCTCCTGCCCAGATGATACAAAATCGCTGAAAGAGCACTAGACGAGACAGAAAAAAACGCCGCCATTAACGCATGGCTCCAGCCGAGTCAGGCGGGGAATCAGGTTAAAACGGGACCAGAAAGGTTCGTTCCACGGTGGTGCCATGAGCAGACCAGAAGCGGGACATTCGAGAGCTGTTGGATCTACAACACACGAGGTACGAGTGCATATTGTTGTAGCGTCTGTTTATAAGAGACTTGTAAGAGACTACTTAAGTAGGTTGGATCGTTGTTGACCGATTATGATATCTTCTTGCGATCTTTAGGCTGTCCAATTTCGGCGCTTTCGAAGGGATGTGTGAACTAAACTAGAACTAATAGGTCCGGGAGGTCGCCATTAGATGGGAAAGACGCGGCTCAGACTCGCACCAAGGGACGCTCAACCTGGATCACTGCGTTCATCAGTCCCATCACCGCCACCGTCACAATCGCCTTCCACCTCACCCCCACCACGAAAAAATGTCGTCGTTCTGGTCGTCCTTCTTCCCCACAACACCACGCCGACTCGGCATAGGAGGAGAAGCCCGCCGCCGACGAGCAGACCACCAACGCCAACGAGGATGCCAGCGCTGCTGAGGAGCCCAAGGAGGAAGCGCAGGAGGAGGGGGAGCCTGAGGATGTGCGTGTCGTGTCCATCCATCCGTCCTCTCCTTTGGTATAAACAAAGCTGACGAGTATGGTGTATATGTATAGCCCCACCCCGCCATTCGCGCGGAATGCGAGTCCTCAGCCGCGTGCGCGCCGATGAAGACCCACTTTGAAAAGTGCCAGGAGAAGGTGCAGGCGGGCCAGGGGTACGAGTGCGAGGATTGCGTTGATTGAGATGTGCGTCCACTAGTCCCCTTTCTCTTCTTTCAATGAGTGCTGATGCGCCGAATGCGCAGGTGTACGTTTCTATACACCCCGTCTGTCCCCGGCGCGCGCTGACCGACTTCTAAGCCTATTCTTCGGGCTCATAACCACAGTCCAGTGCGTCCTAAATCCTCTCTCCCCCCCCTCCCTCCCTCGCTAACTAACGGTATCCGCTCCACGCAGCTTGATGCACTGCTCTGAAGCCTGCACCGCGCCAAAGCTCTTCGCCAAGCTGCGCTAAATCCCGCCCTTGCGCCCTCGGACGGGAAAATACGGACGAAGGTGCGTTATCACCCACGTCTACTAGCGTCCAGTCTTGGGCTGACTTGGACTGTGACGAAGGACAAGGACAAGGCGGACGTAGAGTGTAGAAAAAAGAGTCTGTCTGTGTCTGGCTGGTGGAATATACCTCTATCCTTCCATTCGTCATCCGTTCGTTCTTATTTCTTGTCTCCGGAGCACGGCCGTTTATTCTCGAGTTCGGCGCACATCGTCTCGATGGCCGCGCCCGCTATATTCCTCAACAACTCTCCTGCGCGGCTCTCGCCGTCGTGCATATCTCGAACGTTGTACGCTCTCCTCCCGTGCCTCATTCCGCGGCACGAGCCCGCGCTATCCCCGCGTTGTGTCCCGTCGTCCTTCGAGGACGCTCAACATCGCGCGGCGCTCGTACCCATCTGATATCTCGATGCGAGCTATAGACCTCATCTGAATAGGCGTCGAGGTATATGTGTCTCAGTACGCGTATCTCCAGCCGCGATGCTCTAATCACCACATCGAGCGTCCTACGCCAACTCGAAAGCATCGCATTCCCTCGCTTCGCTGGAGTGCGTCCATATGATGCCCCTTCTTCCCTCCTTTCCCCCTGCTCTTACTTGATTATTATTCTCTATCCCCGGCGCGGGCTCGGACGGACGATGCAAGCGCAGCGTCGTCCCCAGCCGGACGTGAGTGGCCGCTGTCGTGAAAGTAATGTGGGGAAGGGAGGACTAAGACGCAGAACGTACTCGGGCGAAATCTGGCATGCTACGAGAGAAGAACACGACGCCCGCATACTTAGATTTCGCGCTGAACCCCCCAGACAGAACATACTGAACAAGACAGGTCTGAGGACACGGGTCATTGAACGAGAAGACGTAGACCCGGTGAAAAGGTGCGGGCAGCATCGTAAACCGTAAACGTAGTAATAAGGCCGTGCACCAGTGACGAGAGAAATCGACTAGCATACCTTTTCTAGAGTGCCGTCTGAAAAAAAACAAAAGTCAAGGATGGGGGAGATGTGGCTGACCGAAACAGGGAGACCTGACCTCGATGCACTGCGCCACACATTGATTCAGT
The DNA here is from genome assembly GCA_029378375.1 of Mycena olivaceomarginata. NCBI lineage: Eukaryota > Fungi > Basidiomycota > Agaricomycetes > Agaricales > Mycenaceae > Mycena > Mycena olivaceomarginata. The sequence continues at coordinate 38,449 of JARKIC010002942.1, forward strand.
GCCCTTGGAAAAAGTGAGAGGAAAAAAAGAAACGGAGCTGCCATCGAGATAGCGGTGTTGTCGTGTGATGGCCTATGTATTCACAAATCACGAGAAAATGTCTTGTATTGTGAGATCGATATCGTGAGTCAATCACCGAGAGATACGGGGCGAGAAAAACAACCTCGAGAAATTGATTGATATAGTTTGCAGGTTGCACGCAGGTTGGGTTCCAGAAACCACGCTCTCTCGCGACTTCATGAGAAACTTCGAGCCGGTGATGAAAATGCGGAACCAAAAGACGTTCGTGCAGAGGCGGAATTTGCGCCCACGGTGATCGAATTATCGTCGATACGATACACGCCCGGGAGACCGGATAAGGCGCAGCAGAGCGTATATGGAAGTAATAATTGAAATTAGAACAGGAGAGTCTATGAAAGAGACAGACTCATAGACGTGGCACTAGTGAAGAACGGAGCCCAGCCAGGATTAACAGACGCTACCGAAGAACAAGATACAGTGTCATGTCGCGGATCGGAAGGGAATGCACCGGGAGCAAGGAGACGCCGACAGAGTCAGAATGGCCGGTTACAGTGAGAGAGAGGACGTGAGCAAGTGACGTGCGATCCACTCGCAGCGGAAAGAGGAAGGACGAAGACGGAAATGTGATGTCTAGATCTGAGAAGAGCCAAATTTGCGAAGGCGGCATCTGTACATCAGCGGGGTCTTCAGAAGGAAAAGAGGAACCGTGCGCGCACACATTGAACGTCGAGCGGGAGACGGGACCGGAAAGTTCTGATCGAGGACGCCGCCAGTGGGGGAATAAGCCAGCTGGTGAGTAGGCACCATATGTGATACGAGTGGAGTCGTAGTGCGTCGGGTGTACATGCTAGGAGACGAGGCGACGTGCAGTGGAAAAGACTGAGAGCGGGAGGCGTATCGCGTGGAGTCTCTTGCCCTCCGCTGCTCGTGACGCCGCGCGCATTGCGGGGCCGAGAAGCGCAGGCGGGGACCTGGAGCATGTACACGTTGCGTGCTGCTGAGCAAGCGAGTAGCGGGCTTAAGTAACGAGAGTGGAGTCCATTCGAATTAGAGGGAGGTGCGGAAGGGTTCATATGGACGTCCTTCGGCGACGACAAGGGCGAACGAGAGCCACGTCAGTGCAGAGTGAAGGGATCAGAAAAGCCCGCGCACCATACTACCGCCTGCGCCCGCCAGCCCAATCCATCGCCAGCGCTACCGCCTCCTCACAATAATATGTGGTAAACGTACACATAATGAGTTTGCGAGACGAGTCCGAGGTACCCAAGACGAGCGATGAGAAACAAAACAGCTCGAGATGACGGCGTCAAAGAAAAGAATGCGAGTGAGCTGGGCGTTGTACGGTGGCAGCGGAAGCCATCCGTACAGAGTCGAGTGCTGCATGCGACGAGGCTAAGAAGATTTGAGCCTCTGTGGTCCACAGGTGAAGGTACTGGCAGAGAAGATGGCGGGAAAGGAAGAAGAGCATCGGCGCTTTCGGCCGACCTTTCGGATCGCCACGTCACTTCCTTCTTCGGTCTTACCTTCACCACGAATTGGGTTTCCCTCCCTCGTCGAGATTGCTCAACTTATGATACACAGTTTCTGCAATCTCAAGCACTTGCGGCGGCGGAGATAGGATACGTATACATGGCTCAGCTGGTTCCATCACAGTTCTTCTCTCAAACCTCCAACGGCAAGATTATCCAGTCGGCGCTCAGCCATATAATGCACTCCCACTTACGAAATCCCTTTGCTCCTATACTGGACGGAACTCTTGTCTGATTTGTGCTTCACTGGAACACGACTAATATCTGCCTTCTCGACGTGGTCCTGCTTTACATAGACTCGGTCTTTCTACCGCTGATATCTCGAGTTCTGTGGTGCAATCACTTGTATGGAAATCGAAGACGCGGACGCACACTCCGAACTTCCTCCTTCCAAATTATTGGCGCATCCTTCCGTCTCCTTCACCTACCACACTCGCAGGAGCGCTCAGCAGTACGTCCCTTCCATCCTCTTTGTTCTGGCGCTTAGCCTCGCAGTCTTCGCCTAACCCCTGCTTTTCCGTTTCATCCGCGCGTCTCGCGCTTGGCGGATCCCAAGTACAAGTACTTATATTTTCCGCTTAGCTCCCTGACGATCTCTCGCTCGCCGCACTCGTCCATACTTATGGGCGTCGCTCTATTTTCTCGCACGACTTATCCTCGTGCCACTTTCCCCGTGCACCACACGATTTACATCATGCTGAAGAGCGCTAGATAAAATCGATGGCATATAACGGTGCCTGCGAAGACCGCACTGGATGCTACCAGTGCTAAATGCTGGTCCTGGACTCGGAGACTTCGCTTCAAAGGATCTGACACATCGTTCAAAGCGCGCGTGCGAAGAAATATATACCACATTGAACATCGTCATCGCAAGGACTTGAATCACCGTTTCCGTTGCATGTTTACGTAGCGAAATTGTGTTCTTGGACTGAATTTGCGTCAGTACAAGCGACACGGCCGGAATGTATACATTCACTTAACATCTACACCCGACACAGATAATTTATAGAGAATGAAGCCGAGATCACCAGCGCAACATCTTGACTGTCCGGTTTGAACCCGTGGA